>CAUYQV010063702.1:0-39396 GCA_963574575.1 Galagoides demidoff
CCTGTGGTCCCAGCTACTTGGGAGGCAGAGGCAGGAGACTCGCTTGAGCCCAGGAGTTGGAGGTTGCTATGAGCTGTGATGCCATGGCACTCTACCCAGGGGGATAGCCTGAGGCTCCGTCTCAAAAAAAAAAAAAAAAAGAAAGAAAAAAAGAAAATGATGTTGGCTGAGCGCAGTGGCTCACACTTGTAATCCTAGCACTCTGGAGGCTGAGGCAGGTGGATTGCTTGAGCTCAGGACTTTGAGACCAGCTTGAGCAAGAGTGAGACCTCATAGTGGGGAGAGAGGAGGAGGGAAGGGGGTGGGGGGTCATCCTCTTCGGAGTAGGACACAATTATAAGAGGTACTTTATCTAACAGTTGCAATCAGTGTAACCTAATTATTTGTATCCTCAATGAATCCCAAATAATAATAATAATAAAAAAGTGAGACCTCATTGCTGCAAAAGTAGAAAAACTAGCTGGGTGTTGTAGTGGGCCCCTGTAGTCCCAGCTACTCAGGAGGCTGAGGTAGGAGGACTGCTTGAACCTAGGAGTCTGAGGTTGCTTGAGCTATGATGCCAGGGGATTCTAGCCCACGGGGACAGAGTGAGACTTTAAAAAAAAAAAAAAGATTTCTTTTGGGGAATAGGGATTGTAGTGGGAATGCATGTGCCCTAGTGAACCATGTTCATATCCAGGAGGTAAAGGAAGGCAAAGAGTTTTAGAGGAAAAAGGAAGAGGATTACATAATCATTTTGAGATTCTTGGCTACAAGGATCAATAGCAAGGGTGGTGCCAGTCCCAGGCTACAGAGGAATTTGCTGAGCAGATGTCCTCATAAAAATATTGTGTGTGGGGTCAGCGCTTATAGCTCAGCAGCTAGGGTGCCAGCCACATACACTGGAGCTGGTGGGTTTGAACCTGGCCTGGGCCTGCCAAACAATGACAAATAAAACAAAAATAGCCAGGCATTGTGGCAGACACCTATAGTCCAAGCTACTCAGGAGGCTGAGGCAAGAGAATCTCTTGAGCCCAAGAGTTTGAGGTTGCTGTGAGCTGTGATGCCACAGCACTCTACCAAGAGCAACATAGTGAGACGCTGTCTCCAAAAAAAAAAAAAATACTCTGTGTGTGTGTGTGTGTGTATAGATTTCAATGACCTTTGTGCATAGTAGTGTTTTTTGTGGTCTTTTGTGATACTTCTTGTTATCTGGCACTCATGCATGAGAACCCTCCCTATTTCAGCAGATGAAGGATGAAAAATAAAAATAAAAATAAAAATAAAGAACTACTCAGGAGGCTGAGGCAAGAGAATCTCTTGAGCCCAAGAGTTTGAGGTTGCTGTGGGTTGTGACTCAATGGGACTCTACTGAGGGCGACACAGTGAGACTCTGTCTCAAAAAAAAAAAAAAATTCTGTCCAGGACAGAAGAATCTTCCAGGTAGCACACCAACAGAACAAGAAACTCCGATGACGCCAGCTCCAATGATGGTGCCATTCAGAAAGGCAGAGGGTCATGGCACATCCAACCGCAGCTTCCAGGGGTTTTGAAAAAGGAGCCTTTGGGGGCCCAGGCTACCTGGCATTTTGATGCTGTCGGTGTGAGTTTTATATTCCATAATGGTATTGGGAGGTAGGTTAAGCACTCACCGAAGCGAATCCAGGATTCGGGCTGTGGTTGCTTGGTCTCTAGCAGTCTTATTCCATATTGAAATAATGTCCTCCTGAAAGCGGACAGAGACCACAGCCGCACAGATCTCCTCTGCCACCATGAACTGTTTCCCCAACATGGCCAAGATGAGATTCTCCTAGCAACGGGAGGCGGAGCTCTTTCGCAACCAAACAATCCACTTGCTACCATTTTTATTTGCATCATCCTCCCACATGGGTATAATTCCTTCTTTGAAGAGACGGAAGTCACTGTGGCCTGTCAGGTCCCCAGGACGTACCATGTGGCTATAAAACTCCAGAACCGCTCCACAGAGGCAAAGGCGCCAATCTGTTTGATATTCTGTTTGTAGCTTTGTGAGCTGGTAGGACGGCCGGGGTTTCTCCTGGAGTAGCAGAAAGTGTAGTTGTACTGCGGGGGTGCTCTGCTGGTCCAGGGAGAACAGCCTTCCTTTTGCTGCTGTTCTGATTCTTGTTTCGTTTTTCCTTCTCATCATCTTTCTGTGCTGTTTTCCTCATTCTGATCATGGTCCCCACTGTCATCATCCTTCAAGGTGTGGAACTGTTGTTCATCCTCTCACCGTTGGTGTCGCCACTCATCGTTCCATATTTTTGTAAAAGAAAAAGTTTACTTTTTGGAGACAGGGTCTGGCTCTGCTGACAGGGTCAGGCAGGAATACAATGGTGTGATCATAGCTCACTGCGGCCTTGAACTCCTAACCTCAGGTGATCCTTCTGCCTCAGATCCCAAAGTGTTGCGATGACATGTGTGAGCCACCACATGCAGGTTAATGTTTTGAACCCTGGCTATAAATAAATGATATGCTGTGTTTATAGGAAATCTCTGAGGCAGTTCAGAGTTTTAGAAAGATCTGGAGGAAGGGAAAAAAAAAAAAACCTGTTGAGAAAACCACCCTGGGGAGGAACTAATCTTAAATTGTCACCAAGCCTTGCCTGTCACAGCAGCCAGGGGACGAAAGGGGTCAAGGGTGAGGGAGAAGTATCAACGTCACAGGGGCCAGTGCTGGAGCTACTGTTGGTCAGGCCACTCGGGGCCTTGGGCTACCAGCCAGAGCCAGGCTGGCCTGGGCACAGAGGGAATTGGCAGCCAGAGGTGAGACCTCCTGGGAGCTTGGTGAAGGAGAAGACCCAGGCGCCATCGCTGGAGGGCCTGGAAGGGTCAGCAAGGTGTGTTCCTGCAACTTTTCCTGCTTTCTAAAAGCTACGAGAGACTGTGCTGATGGGCAGAGGTAGTGGGTTCCAAGCAGGGAAGGGACACCCATGCAGGGTCTTTACCTGACTCAGGGTGACGTGAATCAGAAGAGACTGGCCATGGACAATGAGGCCATGTGGAATATGTCTGTCCCAAGGGCTCACTGATGTAGCCCACTCCCCTCCTATGGTCAGTGGACACCATGGCCTCCCTCTAACAGGGTCATGGAACAGAAGTGGGTTCCATGTTGAAGGGTCAGATCAAGGGTCAGAAGCTAATGCATAAGTCAGCTCAGGCAGCTGTGACAAAATACCTCAGCCTGGCCTGGATAACGGACAGCTACTCTGTCACAGCTGCAGAGGCCGGAACGGGCCATCAGCGTGGTTTCTCCGGAGGCCCTCTTCCTGGCTGGTAGACGCCTCCGTCTTATTGTGTCCTTGTGTGGCCTTTTTTCTCTGCACACGCAGAGAGTGAGCCCTCTGGTGTCTGTTCTTTTAAGGACACCAGTCCTTTTAAATCTGGCCCTGCTCTTATGACCTCAACCTGAACTGCCTCTTTAAAGACCCCCTGTCCAACTACAGTCATGGGGCTGAGCTGGAGGGATGGGGTTGGGGGGGGGGACACAGTTCAGTCATAATAGCCATGCGTTTCTTTTCAGATAGAGCCTGGAAAATGCCAAGGTGGCTGGGAAAGACTGCGGACAGAGGATGGGAATGGCAATACCAGCTGGGCAGCAGAGACTGGCCATGACCCCAGCGTGGGTTGGCCAGGGGGTGGTCTGGCTGGGTGTCACCAGGCACCAGCCTGCTGCGGTGGACGGGGCTCCTGTGGCCTGTACCCCTGAATGGGAGCCTGGGAACCTTTTCCTGACCCTCATGGATGAAAGAGCCCTGCTTGGAAAATGCAGTTCCGGAGCATCTGTCTGATGGAGAACTTGAACAGAGATCATGGATCCTGAGGCAGTGCCCGTAGCTCAGAGGTAGGGTGCTGGCCACATATACGGAGGCTGGCAGTTTGAACCTGGCCCAGGCCAGCTAAAACAATAATGACAACTGCAACAAAAAAACAGCCGGGGGCTCAGTGCCTGTGGCTCAAGTAGCTAAGGTGCCAGCCACATACACCTAAGGTGGTGGGTTCAAATCCAGCCTGGCCTGCTAAATACAATGATGGCTGCCACCAAAAAATAGCTGGGCATTGTGGCAGGCACTTGTGGTCCCAGCTACGCTGGAGGCTGAGGCAGAAGACTCACTTGAGCCCAGGAGTTGGAGGTTGCTCTGAGCTGTGATGCCATGGCACTCTACCCAGGGGACAGCTTGAGGCTCTGTCTCTAAAAAAAAAAAAATAACAATGGCTCGGCACCTGTGGCTCAAGTGGCTAAGGCACCAGCCACATATACCTAAGATGGCGGGTTTGAATCCAGCCTGGGCCCACTAAACAACGATGGCTGCAACCAAAAAATAGCCAGGCATTGTGGCGGGGGCCTGTGGTCCCAGCTAGTTGGGAGGTGGAGGCAGGAGACTCGCTTGAGCCCAGGAGTTGGAGGTTGCTGTGAGCTGTGATGCAATTGCACTCTACCCAGGGGGACAGCTTGAGGCTCTGTCTCAAAAAAATAAATAAATAACAAAATAAAAAAACGGCCGGGCATTGTAGTGGGCACCCGTAGTCCCAGCTATTTGGGAGGCTGAGGCAAGAGAATCGCTTAAGCCCAAGAGTTTGAGGTTGCTGTGAGCTGTGATATCAGAGCGCTCTACAGGGCGACATAGTAAGACTCTATCTCAAAAAAGAAAAAAACAAAACCACAACAGTAACAAAAAGATCACAGATCCCTCAGCTTGTTCCAAATACCTCCCCCCGACAAGACTCAGGCCATCTTGGTGCCTTCTCTTCTGGTGGCTCCTCAGCTCACAGCTATTGGGAACCTGAATTTGTTTTGGCCCCACACCTTGGTTCCCCAGCTTTGACGCTTCAATGTTACATTCTCACTGCCTGGCTCCAGTACTGACGGTGACTGGAAACTATTTAAAGGGAGGGTTTCTGGGCAAGCCCTGCCCCATCTGTCCATAGGAGGGAAATGGCAAAATAGTGTGTGGACTGAGCCCTCAGAAACCCTGAGATAGCCTTCCCTGGAACGCATGGCCGTGGACATCCAGCCAGGCTGCCCAGTCCGCGGCACTTGGCATCACCTTGTTTGGGAGCTCTCGGAAGAGCACCCTTGTCTGCCCACAGCAGCTGGTCTTTCCAATCTGGCCACATTTGAGAGACGCACTGGGGCCTTGACACTCACGAATCCATTTCCTTGTTTGGCTTATCTCATCACAGCCTCAGCTGGCCTTTCTGTACCGTGAGAATTGGAGTGCCACAGAGCTCTGCTGGGCAGCCATGTCTCTCTCTAGTTAGACCAACTGGGCTCCGACACCTCTGACTCCCGGGGTCTGACCCCTCACCCAGGATGCTCTGTGATCCTGTTTGCTGACCGATGGCAGCCACTCCATTTGGGCCAACAAACAGCACCTGTCACCCCTCACGTTTTCTTTTTATCTTTCCAAAAGCTATTCGCAAGAGCCTGCCATGATTAGCCCATGTAAACGTTTCTTTTTAGAAGTAATCAGGGCGTTCTTTTTTTTTTGGAGACAGAGTTTTACTATGTCACCCTCAGTAGAGTGCTATAGCATCATAGCTCACAGCAACCTCCAACTCTGAGACTTAAGTGATTCTCTTGCCTCAGCGTCCTGAGTAGCTAGTACTACAGGTGCCCACCACAATGCCTGGCTATTTTTTGTTACAGTTGCCACTGCTGTTTTAGCTGGCCAGGGCTGGGTTTGAACCCACCACTCAGTATGTGGGGCTGGCACCCTACCCACCAAGCCACAGGCACCGCCCATCAGGGTGTTCTTTTTGTGGGGTGGGTGTAGAAGTCCTTCTGAGATTTCTATATGAAATACTGCCTTCCTTTTATTCAGATAGTGTCATGCCAGGGGGCTGGGGCTGGGGTGAGCATGAGCATAGAGGTCCAGGCTGGGTTGATGGGCAAGGTCTGGCCGCATCTCATGCAGCATAAAGGGACCAAGCTTGGGGCAAGAGGGTATCAAGACACCTGGATCTCAGCCTCTGCTCCTGGATCAAGCTGGGCGCCGAGTGCATCAAGGCTGCTTTGGGTACCCTGGTTTCCCCACTTATCAAGTAAAGGGACTGAATTAGGAGGCCCCGCCAAGGTGTGAAGATCTCAGATTTGGGCAGCAGTGAATGGTCCTGCTCCATGGGCTGTGCGGGGGGCCGCACCCACTGTCAAATCTCCTGGTGAGGCAGCTGCAGCAGGTCTCCGTGCCCAGGAAGACAGTGGGAAGAGTGCTGTCACCTTTCAGGGCTGGACGCTCTGAGTGGGGCAGCAGCTGCCCTTTCCCTGTCAGCAGACAGCAGTCTGGGCCAACAGTGCATCGTCCACCCAGGTTCTCCAGCAAAGGCAGGACCCACTGCAAACCCTGCGTGGGGGCTGCAAGGCCTTCAGGGGGCCTAAGGATGGAGGCACACTCCCTCCCCACCCCTCGGAGTCCTAGGCCAGCTTTGGGCCAGTGAAGGGAGAACCTGAGCTCAGGGCTGCTGTCCCCAGTCCTGTCTCTCCCTGGGACACCTCCATAGCCTCCCTCTGTCAAGGAACTGGCCATGGCTACAGCATCCTCCATGGGCAGGCTGCAGGTAGGAAACCATGTGACCAGCCTTCCCCACCCACCGCAGAGAGCTGACCAGGTGGCTGATGAGGGGAACCACCTCCTGGGAATTCAAGAAAGACTGGGACTCATCCATCCTTCGGCCACCTCAATGGGTAAACTGCAGTCCTTATTAGGTGAGCCTTGCTCCCTTGGGGGGAGGGCAGCCTCAGGGTGATGACTGACACAGGCATTGCTGAAGGCCGAGTGGACGTGGCCTGGCTGTCCCTAAGCTGCACTCTGGTAGGACCCAGGTTGCAGGTCTGTCCCCTGTGAGCTGGGTGGACTTCTGAGGGCAAGGGTGGAGTGGCTCAGAAAGTCCACATCCCATCCACTGACAGTAGGAAGCAGCACCGAGCCCAGGTCTGAGCAGAAACAGCCAAGACCAAAGGGCTTGTAAGAGCCAGACCCCAGGCTGTGTGTGGCTGGAGCGCCCCCTGCCCCTGGGCCCAGCATGGCAAAGGAGCACTGGCCGGTTAGCTCTATCTGCCATCTGTCCCTCCTCTCACCTAAGGCCCACATCAGACTGCGCTGAGCTCTGTGGAGCTGCTGCTGCTGCTGCACCGGGTCCTAATGCCGAAGCTGGTGTCTCAGCAAGGCCTGTCACCGTGCACCTCAACCCCACCCCACCAGCTCAGAGCTGCTTCCCAGTGATCCCCATGTTGGTTTTTCTTTTAAATCTAGAAATCACCACTAATGCACGTAGTCTCAGGTAATTTTAATGAAACTGTCAGCAGTCTTTCCCCTTGGCTGTACGTAGACAGTTGAGCTCCAAAGCAGGACCATAGCTGCTAAGAGCCCAGCTACCCACTGCCAGAAGGCGGGGCTACCTCCATGCAGAGACCACAGCTTGCTGCTTAAACCAGGGGCCCCGGCAGGAAAACATCACTTCCACTGGCACAGTCTGGCAGCCGCACCTCCCGGGAGCTCACACCGGGTGCTAGGCTCTTGCCTGCTTTGCTAACCCACAAGCCTGTGAGGTGGGAGATGGGGTGACGGCAGCCCCAGATCCAAAGCAACCATCGTCACTGTGGCCTAGTGGCAGAGGGGCACTTTTACAACTACACAGAAAAGAGCGGTCATTCCATCATTACACAGCACACATCCTACATAAATAAAAAGAAAAGGGGGGAAGGCGGTCAGGGAGGGAAGGAAAATTGGCACAGACATGATATATTGCTTTTCCAGTTTCAAGGCGACTGATGCAAACTGTGAGATACTGGAGGAGGCAGAAACAAGGGGAGGATTTGGCTTTTCTAAGCAAAATGTGTCCCCCTTGCAGGGCAGGAGGGCTGCTGAGATGGATGGAGAAGGGAAGCCGGGCCAGAGGAGCCCCCTGGGCCCAGACACATGCAGAGGCCAAAGACACCCATCTGCCCGCCATCGCCGCCAGGGAGGGTGGCACTACTTTAAAACGGTGCCTCTGCTCTCATACAACCAAATCAATACCACATACAGATGTAAAACCTTCAAGTGCCTTTGTTTTCTGCTCCCCCCACCTCGGTAGGTCCATGAGCAGAGGGGAGAGTGGGGGGGCGTGTGGCCCTTAGCTGTCAGGCTGCCATGGGCTCCTTGGAGCTGCCCCCAGACACAGGCATGAACCCTCAATACCTCCAACTTGGGAAGGATCGAGGGACACCAGGGACTGGTGCCATCACCAGAAAATCCACGCATGTTTTCCTGAGTCTAGCAACGCGTCCCTTCTCTGGTCAGCTGCGTCATCTCTTCCTGCAAGGCCAGCATGGAAACTCTGCCTATTTCCTTTCTCCCTGCCCTCCCCTCCTCTTTAAAAAGGGATGCAAAGTTCCTAAGTTTGTTTCTTCAAAATACTGTACTTGGCAGCCTCCATGGTTCTTTTATAGAAGCTGGGTGATCAGGAGGGTGTGCAGAGAGGGCAGGGGGCAGAAAGTGAGGGTGGCAGCAGGCCTGTTGGGATGAGAGCCCCTGAAGCCCTGTGCCTGGCCTGTTCTACACACTCCCTGCCCCCACATTCCCGATGCTCCAGAGACTTCAGAAACAACTCCTGGAGAAAACAGAGTTGGCCCACACAGGAAGACGAAATGCTACCGGGACACGGGCTGTCCACTGAGTACATTCTAATATCTTATTAGGTATCTGAATCTGTTAGGAAAAAAATTAGAAACTATGTATATAAAACTTAAAAATATTCAAGTATCAAAAGGCTATTTCGAATCAAATTCTTTTAAAACAAGCCGTCAGCAAGCTGCAGCTGCCAAAAGAGGAAACTTCTTACAAAAGTGAGGTGAGTCTGTTCGTAGGAGAGGGAATGAAGGGACTGTGTGGGGCTCGCCTAGGGGCCGGGCAGAGAGAAGCCGGAGAACTCAGGACCTTTTTAAGCCAAAAAGGAGAGTCTGGGCCGGTGGGCAAACGGGTCAATCGATACCATCACTCTCCCTGGAGAAAATACCATAAAGTGCGCGGCCCAGGCCTCCCTCCCCCTGGTGTCGTCCCTGGACATTTCCGGGCTCCACACGGTGCTGCCTCCCCCGAGAGTACACACAGCAGAAACAAAGCAACAGCAAAGAGCCAGAAGCAGACTCATTTCTGCACAGAAATCCTTCTGGAAAGACAAAGGAGAAAGCAGTGAATGGAGTCAAAACGCTACCGTGTCGACTTAGCTTCTCAAGCCCTGTTAAAACCGGAGTCAGATTTCTGAGTCTGGGGAGTGGGAAGGCCCCCACCCACACAGGGACAGGGCTGTGGCCCCCATGGTATAAAGCAGCAGCAGTGTTTATTCAAGACACAACAGTGAGGGAATCTGGTCGTGTTCCCTTCTCCCCGTTGAGGGTGCATCTTGACAAGTGATCCAGTAGAAATCTTTTAAACTCTGATAAGTTAAGTTCATAAAAATCACTCTTAACCTGCGCCCAGGGGCAGGGCCTGCACGCTGAGACGCGCTGAGGCGCCCTCTGGTGGCGGGGGGGGGGAACCACAGTCCCAGGCCAGCCCTGGCCCTGCCCAGGCACACCTGGCCTTCTGCTTGGGGTAGCTGTCTCTTGGCAGGCGCCCAGACTCTTGGGGTGGCCCAGTAACACTTCAAGAAGGTTCGGTTCCCACTCTATATGTATGGCCCATTTAGCCAGAGGTTTCCAGGTTGTTCTGCCGGACTCTTGGAGATGGAGTTGGGGCCTTTAGACTTCAGTGGAGAACAAGATGCTCTGTCTCTTGCTGTCCGGGGCAGGGATAGCCTCTAGTTGCAGGAAATACAGCAGCACCTGGACCTGCCCGGGAGGAGGAAAATGGCTCAGAAGGGTGTTGGCAGCTGCAGGTGTGTGGGTCTTCCTGGTCCAAGTGCCTAAGTCCAGCTCAGGGTATTGAGGGTCCCTGCTGGTAACCAGAGCCTGACAAAAGAACCTGGAGGGGTTGCTGGGGTGAGGTCCCAATCAGGTCGGACTTGGGCTGTTTTACACCTCAGGGCCAGGTGCTCCAGCAGGACCACCTGGTGGCCTGGGTCCTCCCTGCCCCTACCAGCCACATGGGTCTAGGAAAGTCCCTGTCTCTGAACCTCGGCCAGTGCCATGTACAATGTGGGTGGTTAAGACTGACAGGGCTCGGGGTGGGTCAGTGTAGCATGGGCTAGAGCCTATCTCCCCATACCTGGGACATGACCTCCAGGGACCAGCTGTCGGTCATGGTGATGGGCTGGCTGGGGTTGGCAGGGAGCTTGCTCTCCTTCTCCGAGGGGCGCAGCAACGTGGGGCCGAAAACCGTGGCCAAATTGTGCAGGGACATCTTGTTCACCGCCTCCTTTTCTGCCACTCTGCAGAGGCCACAACAGAGGGTGCTATTTCAATACCAACTCCAGGATAAAGGCAGAGGTATCAGGCCACCCTGGAGTTCTCAGGGTATGTGGTGGCAGGTTACATAGCACAGCCTCCCAGAGAGGGAGGATCTTGACCCTGGCTGTGTGGAAAGCAGACTGCACCCTAGGTTCTTGAGTCTGAGGGGCCTAGGACAACGAATACTTGAGTTTCTTTTTGAGCCATGACATGGGGTGGGGGCAGGATGGGAGGGTCAGGTGCACTGCTGGCCATGGTGAAGCACCCTGCTATTTGGGTAAGACCATGGTGTGTGTGGGGGATGGCAGATGGTGGATGGCTGGGTATGGCGACAGTGCTGACCCCCAGAGCGGGTAATTACAGATGGGGTATGCAGAAAAGGCCCTGGGTGCTAGGCAGTCTGGCTGGGGCCAATGAGACACTCTGCTGCTTGGGGGTCCTGGAGCCTCAGGCCCCTGCAGAGGAACTGGGGCTACCTTTTCAGGTGGTCCAGAAGGAAGAGGAAGGTGAGCAGGTTGGCCTCTGGCAGAGACAGCAGCAGGTTGAGCATGCAGCTCTCCTTTGCAACAGGGTCTGAAAGGGCTGCAGAGGGTGGAGGTATGTTACTTCCAGAGCCAGGACAGCGGGCTGAAGACCTCCCGCAGGCAGCCGCAGAGAGCTCCTGGCACCACTGCACAAGTCCGTCCAGGCTCGTCATTGTCCTTGCTCACACAGCAGTGCTGGCCCCCCACAGGGACCCCGTGATGGGGACTTGAGCAGACTGAGAACTTCCTCAACATCTCTGCTCTCGCTCAAAGGGGTCAGTGGCACCAGGGACCAGCAGCAGGAAGGGCTGTACAGGGGATGCTCATGGGTAGACCTGCCCTTGGGGATGACTCAGCCATTTCCTCTGACCACTGCCTCCTCAGAAGAGCTCAAGGCAGGAGAAGGCCCGTTTGGAACTAAGCAGGTGGGACGAGAAGGTTGGGTGGGCACTGGCCCCACTGCATCCCCAGATGCCCCTCATCGCCCTGTACAAGCTGGGGCACATGTCAGCTGGGGAGATGGGGTTTGCTGCCTGAGCCCTGGGAGGCAGACATGCCTCCTATGCCAGCACACCTTGAGACATCACCCTCCAGGCTAACTTGGGGTCAGGCTAGGTGTGAACCTGCACTTGATGGGGCCAGGACCTGGGGTTAGAGTCACAGGCGTCACCCTCTTGATTTATCTGTGGGATGGGGACAGTCCTCTGGAGAGGGTCAAGGCCTCGCAGACAGGCTCAGTTCCCATCCCCATGGCCCTGCAGACAGCTTTCTGGGGCTGGGTTGAAATGCAGACCACGGTGGAGGGGCGTGGCTCGGGCTCCTGCACCCTGCCTTTGACAACAGCTGCCAAGGACCGCAGCAGACTGGAGAGGAGGTAGGGATGCTCACCAATGCCCTCAGCGAAGTTGGGGTAGAACTCGTCTGTGAAGAGGGGCTCAGGCAGCTCTCGGAAGTAGAGCTTCAGCGTGCCGGCGATGGCGTTCACATCCATTTCGCTCATCATCACTGACACGTCCTTGTTATCTGGGAAGGGCATGGAAATGGATCCTGAGCCCAGGTGTCTGCAGTCCCTGCCTTGGCTGTGGGTCCCCCCATCCCCGCTTTGAGCAGCTCATCTTACTCCTCCTAAGCAACCCTGTGCAGTTCTGCACCTGCGCAGGGCCGACAGGAAGGCCTGTGCCCCTCTCCTCTGGTAGTTAGTAGCACCCTGGCAGCAAAGCTGGATGTGCTGGCCAGGGGGTGGCCAGTGGAGCACGACACAGTGCCTGGCAGGGAACCGGATGGCTCTGCCCTGTATATAGCAACTGTTCTGGTGCCAGAGTCTTCTGAGAGCAGGAAGGCACTAGGACTAGCTGATCTGTTTTAGTGATTAAACTGGTGCCGCCTTCTGGGTTTAGGTGGCTACTGGACCTCTGTGCCACAGGCTGGGTCCACTCTGGTTGCCTAGAAGGAGCAAAAACTACAGCAGGGCCCATCCAGGGGTTCTGACCAGGGTGAGTGGTGTGTGCCCTGTAGAAGGGTCTGTGGGCACAAAGTTCTGTTCCTACCACCTGTCACTCTGAGGCTGATGCTGGGCAAGAACCCTCTGGTGTCTTCAAGCCTCCCCTGGCATTTGGGGCAGTTCTGCCTCCTTCCCAGCATGAGGGTTACTGAGATGGAGGTAGAGATGCAATGATGCTGGCAGGAGCTGGGTCACGTCAGTGCCCTTTCCGCACCATATTCTTAAGCTGGCCAGTGGTGAGACTGCACTGACCCTTGAACCTGGCATTTCCTGTCCATTCCTAAGATAGGCAGGCCAAGGCCATAGGGAAGTCCCTGGTCCACCCGAGCAAGCGGCTCTCGTGGCTGGGATAGTGTAAGGCCTGGCTTCTGCAGAAGCTCCTCCCACAACTCTTGTCTTCTCATTTTTCCAAATAATAAAACAGCAGGGCTGGGCGTGGTGGCTCACGCCTGTAATCCCAGCACTGTGGGAGGCTGAGGCAGATGGATTGCCTGAGCTCACAGGTTCAAGACACCCCATCTCTAAAAACAGCCAGGTGTTGTGGTAGTGCCTGTAGTCCCAGCTACTTGGGAGGCTGAGGCAAGAGAACTGCTTAAGTCCAAGAGTCTGAGATTGCTGTGAGCTCCTGATGCCATGCTACTCTACCAAGGGTGACAAAGTGAAACTCTGCCTAAAAAAAAAAAAAAAAAAAAAAAAAATGGCTCAGCACTGGTAGCACAGTGGTTGTGGCACCATCCACATGCACTGGGGCTGGCAGTTTTGAACCGAGCCTGAGCCTGCTATACAACAATGACAACTGAAACAAACAAACAAAATAGCCAGGCATCGTGGGGGGGCGCCTGTAGTTCCAGTTACTTGGGGGGCTGAGGCAAAAGAATCGCTTGAGTCCAAGAGTTTGAAGTTGCTGTGAGCTGTGATGGCACAGCACTCTACTGAGGGTGACTCTGTTTCAAAAAATAAAAATAAAAATAAAAAAAAACAGTATAGCAAAGGTGCAGAGAAAAACGTGACAGACCTGGACCATGGAAGATGCTCTGAGAGTCTCAGCATAGACACCACCACCCACACCTCCACACTGCCTGGGCTGACACTTACTGACGTCAAAGGCCGCCTTCAACGCCTGTATGTCCGTGGCCACTCCAGACACTCGGTAGATGCCCACCTCCTCCATGCCACGGCGCTCAATCTCCTCCACACACTGGCGCACGATGTAGGGCACTTTGGATCTCTCTCTCCTGTGGGAGGAGGGAGCATTCTCAGTGTCCTGGCAGCCCTGCCACCAGTCTGCACCTGTGTCCCCTCCCTCCTACGACCTCAAAGTCAGCACTGCATGGAGCCCATCAGGGGCCTAGAAGAGGCCTATGTGGCCGACATCCTGAGAGTCACATGTCATCTTTGGGGGGAGAAGGGCACTGAAAAGATCCCAGGCCTTGGGCTAGTAGGCAGTCATATAGCATCCTGGCCGGCAGTCTGGTCTCTGAGTTAGGGGGTCAGTCCTGGTCCTGCACCCACTTGCTGTGCAAGAGGCAAATCCCCTGAGCACCTCTGCCCCGGCTCCTGTGCAATGCTTGCTGAAGGCATGACGCTTCAGAGCTACCTGAGTGTCAGCGCTCAGACTCCTGAGATCTAAATGCTTCCTTCTCTGAGGCTTGATAAAGAATAGTTCCAAGATCTTGGCATAGGACCCTGGAATACAAATACTCTGAAGATAGTGCTGTTTGTGGCCTCAACTTTAGTTTTGTTTTACAACTGGACTTTGGAGCACATCAAAGCTCTTTCCCAAATGCCGCTAATCCTCACGTTTCCACCGACAGTCCTCTCTGTTCAGCCTATAGCTCTCCTAGAGCACTGTGGAGGGGGCTGGGGTGCAGCTGGGGGCAGGGAGTGGTATTTAGATACAAGCGTGGAACAACTGACGTAGGATCCACCAGTCCAGATGACTGGCAAGGTCAGGGGCCTGGCCATATTCTGTCCTAGGGAAGTGAATGAATTCTGGGAAGAAGTGGCCTGTGTCCAAGAGAACTGCCCTTAAACAAAACACAGGTTTCTCCTGGCAACTGATCTGTGTGTGACAAAGAGGCAGGAGTTACACTCCTTCAACAGGAACCTGGGACCACAACAAGTTCCAAGCCAGGGAAGAAAATTGCTTTTGGGCAGTTCCTGGAGTCATATCGGAGCTGGTCCACTGTGCCCAAGAAAGGCAGCAAGGAGATGCCTGAGAGGGTTTCACAGTAAACAAAGGAGTAGCTAGGCACACTTAGTGTCCCCCAGGCCTTCTCTCCCCATGCAGTGACTTTGCATACAGAGGGGAGAACCACGCCCGCTCTCCTACGGAAACACCTGGAGGGCCGGTGCCCTCGGTGCACATGCCCAAGCCCCTCGCCACTCACTCACTTAGTGACCACAGCAATCTTGACTCCGAAGACCCCCGTCTGTTTTCGGGAAGGCATTCTTTTCAAGCTGAACTCCCTGCTGGTGAACTTGACAGACAGTTTCACCTCAATCTGCAGTGGGAAAAAGCAGCACAGCCTTTTTACCCTCCTGGTCCTCATGGCCTGAGGTCCCAGGGGCCCCCAAGGGTCTCGGCTACTCTGTCCACTACCAGGGCTTGTGGGTCAAGGTCCCAGTTTGAGAAGGGAGGAGGTGCTGCCCCTCGTAAGAACCAGGAAAGGTCAGGATGGTTTATGGACTGGCCTCTGCAGAATATCCTACAATTCCTGCTGCTTCTTTCTTTCTTATTTTTTTTTCTGTAGAGACACAGTCTCACTTTGTCACCCTCGGTGGAGTGCTATGGCATCACACAGCTCACAGTAACCTCCAACTCCTGGGCTTAGGCGATTTTCCTGCCTCAGCCTCCCGAGTAGCTGGGACCACAGGCACCTGCCACAACACCTGGCTATGCTTCTTTCTTTCTTATTAGCAATTAGAAAATTAAGTAGAGAAAATGTACAGAGTATATCAAAAAGCTAAGAATGGTCAAATGTTATTAACATCTTATCATGGCTCTGTGCTTGGAGCTTAGCAGTTCGGGCGCTGGCCATATACACTGGGGCTGGAGGGTTCGAACCCGGCCAGGGCCAGCTAAACAACAATGACAACTACAACAACAACAACAAAATAGCTGGGCGTTGTGGCGGGTGCCTGTAGTCCCAGCTACTTGGGAGGCTGAGGCAAGAGAATCGCCTAAGCCCACGAGTTGAAGGTTGCTGTGAGCTGTGATGCCACCGCACTCTACTGAGGGCGATAAAGTGAGACTCTGTCTCTAAAATAAATAAATACATAAATACTAACAAAGGAGGCTGAGCAGAAAGAAAAAGGCTGTGCATACTTTTCACAATATTCGACACTATAGGAAAAAGAAGCCTATAATAATCTGCATGTAGGCCATAGGTCAGAAACCCCTGGCTCTAAACCTTTCTTGGATAGCTGAGGATGAATCAGGGGTCTCTGTCTCTACGGGCAGTGCCAAGGGCCCTGGGTCCAGGCCCTATCTGTCCTGGTGGTGCCAGGTGACCTCTGCTCAAGGAGGAATTTTCAGGGCCTGGCAAGGACTGCACTCAAGCCACCCAAATGGATGGCACAACAATTCTGCTGAGCAGGAAGCCCTTCCTCCCGCAGCCCGGCTCCCTCTCAGAAAACTCACATAGGCTTAGCTGCCTTCTCCCACTGTTTTGGAAGGAACAGGGGCTGCCCTGACCTTCTGGGGGAAGCAGGAGCCAAACGGGCCCTGTGGGCACATACCCCATTCATGGCGATGACAGTGCGTTGCCAGTCTCTGTCCTGCAGGGCCTGGGGGTCCAGCTGGAAGTAAAGAGTCGTGGTTAACAGAGGCCCTCGGCCTGTTCAGAGGCCACATCGTGCAGCAGTCAACACCTGCCACTTCTCCAGGCGAAGCTGAAGGCAAAGCCTGGCTGTGGCCAGTACCTCCATCCAAAGTCCAGGAGAGACCCAGAGTAAAGAGAGGACATGCTGGAAAGCCCTGGACCTTCAGGGCCCTGCTGATCCCAGACTGCTATTGTCGGGGGCCCTGCACCCTCCTCTGTCTCTTCCAGATGGGAGCTGGACTGCAGCTGGCGGCAGCCTTTCTCTATCGGGTCCCCCATTACCACAGATACCACACAAAACTCAGTAGACAGTGAGTGGTTGATTGAAAGGACCCAAGTTCAGCAGCAATTTCTCAGGGGCGCAGCATCACAGCCGCTTTCTGGGGGACTGTGGACACTAGTTTCTCTTGCCCTAAGTCATACAGCTGGGGCGGGGGTCACGGGAAAGCCCCTCTGTGACCCTCTAACATCCACCCCACAGAGCACTGTCCCAGCAGCTGTTCTGCTGGAACTTATTGTTTAGTGTCACCTACATGGCGTGGCTGCTGTAAAATGTCCCTGCCATCACGGTCAAGCCACGTGGCTCCAACTGTGGAGGATCTGTCGGGTAACCCTTCTACATCAGTGCTGTCTGCATGTGGCTGAGACCACTGGCTGGGCTGGGTGAACAGGCAGCACCTTTGGGGGTCTTGTTAAAAATACAAGCTCCCTGGGTTCCACCTGCAGAGAATTAGACCTGCAGTCTGGGTGGGTTTGTACCCAGATCTGAGATTTGCACAATGTCCCTGACTGGTTCAGGGGATGGTTCATTTTTGCTCTGAAGGCACTTCAGAGCTGGGACCACACCTCATGGTTTCTGCACGTGTGTGTGTGTGTGTGTACGCAATGCTGCCAAGCATACTGCCAGGTCTACAGAGAAGCTCAGCACAGACATTACACATTTAACTGCTGCAAGGGACCCAAGAGGACATAGTCACATGGGCCTTCGTCAGGCAAGCGGCTGGAAAGAGCTTGGGTGCAACGCCAAGAAAGCGGCTGCCACTACTGCACAGGTATGTGCCCCTGGGCCCCTCTCCCTCTGCCTGCTCAGGGTGGAGGCTCGCCATGGGCACTCCCAGGGCCCTCCTCCTATCCCCTTCTAGGTCCTACTGGTTAGCGTCTCCCAAGCATCTGGAATGAGCAATCAGAACAACACAGAAAAGTAAAGGGTGGCCACTGTCTCCCTCCAGGGGCTCAGTGGTCTCAAGTTCTCATTCTGTGTCTGGCCCAGGAGATTTTTAGAAGCCACACATTGGGCTTTTGGGGCCCTCACCCTAAGAAGCAGGGTTTGTGAGTGGGCACCAATCAGGCACAAACCACTCAAAAAAGCACAATTCCCCCCAACAGGGAGCTCTAGGCAGAGGCAAGAGAGAATGACACGGCCCCTTCTGGCTCTGAGACCAGCAGTGCTCTGGGCTCTGACCAGACCAGGCATGGAGGGGAAGGGGTATGCACCTGCGACCCAGCATCCCCAACTTCCATGTCCCAGCTGCCCAAGGAAGGGGATAGAGCGTGCTTCCTCCTTCTCCCAAGGAAAGGGAGTGTAACACCACCACTGTGAACCTTAGACAAGGGAAACCCCCGAGCAGGTTAAGCAAGACACATGCTTCCTTTTCCCTCCTAAGAATGGCAACCACGGGGCGCCTCCTCCCTTAAAATCCAGAACCAGCAAAAGTAGCCAACAAGCAGCTATGCAGCGGGTGGTGGAGGGACAGAAAAAGAAAAGAAGCCGTCAGTGATGTCAGGTGACAGGGACCCCTCCAGCCCCCACCAGCCCCCTCTGGAAACCCACGTGCTGG
Organism: Galagoides demidoff; assembly: GCA_963574575.1. Lineage (NCBI taxonomy): Eukaryota > Metazoa > Chordata > Mammalia > Primates > Galagidae > Galagoides > Galagoides demidoff. Next base: position 18,054 of record CAUYQV010063702.1, read on the forward strand.
CCCACCTTGCCCTTGCCCACCAGGTTTCGGATGTGAGTCCACAGGGCGGTGCCGCGAGCACACAGGTGCTTTTCGGCTGAGGCTACTCGGCTCCGGCATGCCCGGCAGGGATGGAAGTAGTGAAGCAGGCCCTGCATGGCAGCCCGGGGTGACTCTCGCATGCTGGATGAGGCCAGGCAGAGGCTGAACGGGAGCGCGCAGCCTCGTCTGCCTTTTGACCAGGCTGTGACGGAAGCTCCGCCCCACGGTGTGGCTGGCCAAGGCCAAAGCTTCCCACCACCCCAGGTTCCAATTTCTTGTCTGTGTATGGGAAACCTCCCACCCCTGAGCCCATTGGTTACGGGAATTCCAATGTGTCTGTCTCCTCTAAAGCCCCAAAAAAAGCTGAACTTCCTTCTTGAGTGGCTGGTTTCCTGTGGCCCAAGTTTGAAGATGCTGAGTAAAGTGTGACTGGTCAGTCTGATTCACAGCCTGCACCACCCCAGCAGGTAACACTGCCTCTGATGGACCCAGGGCAGAGAACCCCCATGTGGTCCCTGCTCTCCCAGAGCAAGCTGCCTTCCCCAGTGATCAACCATGCTGGCCCCTGACATGCCCAGGTTGGCCCTTCAGAGACTGCACATGACCAACATGTCAGCCACTGCACACTCAGCCCTCAGGGTGGTCCCCGCCAGTGGCTCCAGTGGGAAAGGCCCTTCCGAGGCTGGCGCCACTCCAGAGAGTAGGGTGTGCTCCGCAGGGTGGAAGCAGCATAGGACAGTGCCCGTGATAAAGGCTGGGCCTCGGCTCCTGCTGACCCCAACATCCTCCAAGGCTGGCTGTTCCCTTGTGTAGTTATTTAAAGCACCAGAGAAGTAAACAACAAGAAGCTGGGGGTGTGGAAAAACAGATGACTGAGGGGGAATGGCAGTCACAGCCAGACGCTGTCCTGGGTCCCCCTGGGCTGCCAGGACTTAGTGAGAAACGCGTCTGCTGCTCTGACAGAGTCCTGTCTACCTGCACCCAGCAGACTGGGTGGGGTGGGGTGGGGGGCGCTGCTCGTCTCCCTAGGGAGTGAGGGGACACAGTGGGGGCCTCAGAAGAACTGTGGGCAGCAGGTCTCGTGGACGGCAGCCTGGAGGTCTGACCAGAAAAGTGCCTTGAGGGCGGCGCCTGTGGCTCAAAGGAGTAGGGCGCTGGCCCCATATGCCAGAGGTGGCAGGTTCAGACCTAGCCCCGGCCAAAATAAAAAAGGGAAACTGCCTTGAACGTCCATCCCAGGGAGGTGCTGGGAGTGGGGACTGGGGAAGGCTCAACCCAGCTGGGACAGTCATCAAGCACGCCCTGCAGCACCAGTGACCGCCTTGCACACAAGTTTTGCTGAGGACCAAGTGCTGCCCTGCTCACACTGTAGTCAGTGTGGCTGATGGCCATGGGAACCTTTTTGCCCACCCTTGGCAGAGTTGGAGGTGGGGTACACCTAACCTGCCCAAAGGAGGAGTGCTTGTTCCCTCCTCACTCTCCTCCTCCATGTCCACTGTCACCCCCTGGATGGACCAGCAGGACGTCCCCAGCTATTCCTGACTCAGCTCCTTACCTCTGTACTGCAACCTACCCCCCAGGGGTGGGTCTTCTCAGATACCATCAGAGGACCTCTGTGACTCTCACTGTCATCTTTGACCATGGTCTGGTCTACTGGGCTCTATTTTTTTTTCCCCAAAGATGGGGTCTAGCTATGTTGCCCAGGCTAGAGAACAGTGATGGAATCACAGATCGCTGCAGCCTTGAACTCCTGGCCCCAAGCGATCCTCCTCCTGCCTCAGCTTCCCGAGTAGCTGGGACTACAGATGATGGCCAGACTGATTTCATCTTCAACTTGTTGCTGCTCTTCTCTGATCCCAATCAGTGTCCAACATCACTTAAGATCAAGGCATGTGGCCTCTTGGGGCAGACTGTAACCAGCCCTGGTGAGCATGTGGAGACACACGAGCTCTCACACACAGCCCTGAAGATGCAAAATGGGGCAGCCTCTCTGGAAAAATGGCAGTTCCTCAAAACGTCAATTTGCTCACAGCCCAGCCATCACGCTAGGAGTCTACCCATACAGAAGGAGAACACGTCCACACAGACTTGTGCCAAGTACATGTTCACAGCTGTACCAACCATTTTATTTTTTTGAGACGGAGCCTCAAGCTATCCCCCTGGGTAGAGTGCCATGGCATCACAGCTCATAGCAACCTCCAACTCTTGGGCTCAAGCGAGTCTCCTGCCTTTGCCTCCCAAGTAGCTGGGACCACAGGTGCCCACCACAACGCCCGGCCATTTTTTGGTTGCAGCCATCATTGTTGTTTGGCGGGCCCGGGCTGGGGATTTGAACCCGCCACCTTAGGTGTATGTGGCTGGCGCCTTAGCCGATTGAGCCACAGGCACCAAGCCAGGACTCAATATTTTTTGTAGCAACTCCATGGTAGCGTTCGGGGTCCCACAAGGGATGTGTCCAGTTCCCACAGTCACCGCTTTCAGGAATGCCCAAAGAAATGGCTCATCCATCAGGTGTTTCTAGTTGAGCAATTTACACTGAGGAATCATTTCAACAGCAAAGCCGACTGTCCACTATTCCCAGGGTTCCAGGAGAACAGAGCTGCACCCGACGTCAGTGTCGGATGTGGAGGCTTTGGTGGCCCTTGACTCGTGCCAGCGGAGTGCCACACACATGCTAGCTGCTCATGGACGGGCAATAGTGGGAGAAGCCCACGTTCCTCCAGAGCTCTGAGGGCTGAGAGCAGGGGGGTAGGATGCCACCCTTTAGACAGACTAGGGCCACCACACCCCACCCCAGGTGCTCACCCTCTGACTCTGCAGCTCACACTCATGCAAAAGCAGCTCACAGGCCTTGATGCGATTCCGAATCATCTGCTGCTTGGAGGCCGACAGGAGGAGACCTTTGGGGTCAAGGGTTCCGATGATGTTGAACCACACGGGGCAGCCTTCATAGTCATAGCCACACAGACCACCAGTGTCATACAGCTGCAGCACCTGGGCACGGGGGTAAGAGCCTTACTCAAACCAGCCCAGGAGGAGGCTGGACATGGCAGTGAGGGGTCCTCGGCTGACCTGGGGGATACTACGTGGGGCTCACCTCCTGTGGCTGCCACGAGAGGATGTTGTCCAGGTCTTGCTGCTTCCGGAACTCCACGTGCTGCAGAGACATGGCAGGAGCTAACTACAGGTGCTGCCTGTCTCAAAGGTCACTATGGGGAACCTGTGGACACCAAGCCAGATCTCTCTGCCCATGGTGGCCAAGATCCTGCCAGAGCATGCATGGGTTGCACCAACATAGCCCTGGGGATGGGGACAGGTAGGGGGATCAGGGGAAACTTGGGTCTGATGCAGAAAAGGATCCGAGGAGAAATGAAGAAGAAACATGAGAAGGGGTCAGGGCAAGAGCCCCCACTCTTTGCCCTAATCCCTGGGGTGCGTCTCTGGGACGCTAAGATTAAGGGAGCCTCACCTTCCGGAGCATGTTCTCAGATTTCTGTAGGTCAAAGTTCCGAGCTGTGAAAAGATGAGGCAAGAAGAGACTCAAGGCTAGATCTAGAATGAGCCGTCTCCTGAAAGCACGTGAGGAGATAGGGAGGTGTCCCCAGCCCTTTCCTCCTGACACACCAAGAACACATCGAGAGTCTGGAAATGGTTTTGGTGGTTGTTGTTTGAGACAGGGTCTCACTCTGTCACCCAGGCTAGTGTGCAGTGGTGTCATCATCATAGCTCACAGCAACCTCAAACTCCTGAGCTCAGGCAATCCTCCCACCTCGGCCTCCCAGAGTACTAGGATTACAGACATGAGCCACTGAGCTTGGCCTGGAAATGTTTTTATTAAAAAATAAAGATCTTGGCTCAGCACCTGTGGCTCAAGTGGCTAAGGCGCCAGCCACATACACCTAAGGTGGCAGGTTCGAATCCAGCCCGGGCCACCAAACAACAATGACGGCTGCAACCAAAAAATAGCTGAGCATTGTGGCGGGCACCTGTGGTCCCAGCCACTTGGGAGGCAGAGGCAGGAGACTCGCTTGAGCCCAGGAGTTGGAGGTTGCTGTGAGCTGTTATGCCACCGCACTCTACCCAGGGGGATAGCTAAGGCTCTGTCTCAAAAAAATAAATAAATAAAGATCTTTAATCTTCTATTAGACTTTCAAGGACCCTTGATTTCAAGTTTCCAGACGTTTTTTAAACTGTTCTTTTTTTTTTGAGATTGAGTCTTACTATGTCACCCTTGGCAGAGTGCTGTGCCATCATAGTTCACAGCAACCTCATACTCTTGGGCTTAAGTGATTCTCTTGCTTCAGCTTCCCAAGTAGCTGGGACTACAGGTACCTGGCCACAATGCCTGGCTATTTTTTGGTTATTGTTGTCACTGTTTTAGCAGACCCTGGCTGGGTTTGAACCCATCAGCTCTGGTGCATGTGGCTGGCGCCCTAACCACTGAGCTACAGCTGCTGAGTCCAAACTGTTCATTCTAAAAGTTGATCTAGCCTGTAATAGTTGATGCCTGCCCAGTGAGCAGCGACCCTCCCCCAGAGTGTCAGACTAGTAAGAAGCATGGAATTTTGAATCAGATCAACTTGGGCTTGAATTGTAGTTTTGCCTTTTTATTTCCTGTGCAACCTTGAGCAAGTCATTTACCTTCTCTGAGCCCTAGATTTTTCTAATCAACTGTTAAATGAAAATAATACCTTTTTCAGTTCTATAGAACAGTATGATAAAAGTAAATAAAGGGTTTGATAGAGTCCTTGGCTCATGTAAATTCCCAATAAATGGTACCTATTGTTGTGATTACTTATTTCAAAGAAATAGATACACTTTAATTTAAAACATAATGCTCTATTTTGGAAAGCTATGACCATTGTTCTTTGAGATCATTGGCTCACTGAGGAATTTGACATTTATGGACCTGCAAGGAGATGCAAGTTCAGAGATTTTCAAATGGAATGGCCCTGAGATGCTTTCCAGGACTCCTCTCTGATCATGAACCTCCAGAAATAACTACTGAGGCCACCACTCAGCCTTAATTATCTCCCATGATGAGGAGTTCACCACCTCAGCAGCCTACTCCACGCCTCAGTTTTGACTGAGCGCAAATATGCCCAACAATGATTCCAGCCCCATCGTCAGCGGTCAAACGAATATTTGTAATCACTTGTCTATGTGGCAACTCAGCAAATATTTGAAAACAAGCCAGCAAGTTCACCTGCCTGATCTTTGCTCTGGACTATATAGTTATTCAAATAATCCACGTTAACACTGTCCAGCAGAACTTTCTGGGTCAATGCGGTCCAAGAGAACTTTCTGTGATGGTAGAAACATCTTATACTGGAGCTGCTCAGAATAGCAGCCACCAGTTCCCTGTGGTTACAGAGGAATTGAAATGTGACAAGTGTGACTGAAGATCTGAAGGGATTTTTTTTTTTTTTTTGGTTGGTTGGTTGGTTTCTTTCTTTCTTTTTGTCAGACAGAGTCTTCTTTTGTCACTCTGGGTAGAGTGCCATGGAGTCAAATCTCACAGCAACCTCAAACTCTTGGGCTCAGGTGATCCTCTTGCCTCAGCCTCCCAAGTAGCTAACACTATAAGCACCCACAATAATCCCTAGCCATTTTTAGAAACAGGGTCTTGCTCTTGCTCAGGCTGGTCTTGAACTCCTAAGCTCAGGTAATCTACCTGCCTTGGCCTCCAAGAGTGCTGGGATTACAGGTGTAAGCCACTGCACCTGGCAAGATCTCAAGTTTTAATTTAATTTTAATTTTAATGGCTGTATGTGGCTAAAGCCTACCAAATGGAAGAGAACAGTTCTATATACTTCAGAAATGTCATGGGTTTTGCTGTACAGATCTTGTATTCTAGGCTAAATTCCTTAATATTTTATGGGCTTTGTTTTGAATGGTATCTGATTTCTATATTTTTCAGTAGGATATCTCTATGCTTGGATAAATGCTACTGATTTCATATCTGGAAGTATTGTTGAATTTTCTTTTTAGTTCTAGAGTTTTTCTGTTGGTCCTGTTGGTTTTTGGTTTTCAAGAAAGATAAGCAAATCATCTGAGGAGATTTTTTTGGGGGGACAATCTCATTCTGTTGCCTGGGCTAGAGGGTCATGGCCCCGTACCTCACAGCAACCTCAATTTCCTATGCTCAAGAGATCCTTCTGCCTCAGCCTCTGGAATAGCTGGGACTTCAGGGGCCCACCTCGACACCTGGGTAATTTTTCTATTTTTAGCAGAGATGGGGTCTCACTCTTACTCAGGCTGGTCTCAAACTCCTGAGCTCAGCTGATCCTCCCATCTCAGCCTCCCAGAGTGCTAGGACCTGACCTATCTGCAGAATTTTATTCTTTCCTTTGAGTCCTTACACCAATGACTGTATTTTTCTTTCTTTATAGCATTGGCAAAGATCTCTAATTCTGCGTTAACACAGTAATGCCGATTGATGTCATCATCTTTTCTTTGTTCCTGATATTAAAGAAAATGCATCTAAATTTTCACCTTAAGGTTTAAGTTTGTTAAGAGGATGTTTGCAACATAATCGTTACCAGGTCAAGGAAATTTCCTTCCGTTCCTAGATTGGTAAGACTTCTGTCTTATAAATAAGATTTGAACCTCTTAAAATTCTTTTTCTGTATTAATTGAGATAGTCACATAATTTCTTCTTCCTAACTATAGTAATGTTTTCAATGACACTGACATCCTAATATTTTGATGTTGAACTGTTCTGACATGACTAAGGTCAATTCTCCTTGGTCATGCTATGTAATTTTAATACCCCATTGGATGCTATTATGTAATTCAGATTTCTTTACATCTACATTAATAAACAGAACAAGACTAGAATTTTCCTTTTTTTATTGTCCTGATCTAGCTTTGGAATCGAACTTACCCAAGCCTCATAGAGTAACTCTCATTCTTTCACATATTCTAATGCAACTTAAATCACTTGTATAAGGGAGGAATAAACTGGTCTTAAAATGTCTGAGGAATTTACTTGTAAATCCCTTGGGGTTTAAGTTTTCTAAGAGGGGAAGTTTTTATTACCATTTTAATTTCTTTAAGACGTATCAGTCTGTTGAGATTTTCTATTTCTTCTTGGTGGATTTTGGCCTTATATGTTTTTTAAGGAATGTATCTATTTCATTTTGAGTTTCAAAGTTATTAGCGTATATTGCTCATAATATGCTTTTATTGGCTTTTTAAATAATCTCTGCAGTATCTGTAGGAGATTTTTCTATTTAGAACCAGTGTGTGGCTTCTTGTCCTAGAGACAGTGATTCAGGCACTGCTGATGGGATCTGAGAATGGATTTTTATTTTTCTCAGTAGAATCTACTTTGTGCCAGGCAGGCATAGTCCCTGCCCTCATGGAACTGGCATCTGAGTAGGGGGATGAACAGAGATGTGGGTTGGAGATAAAGAAAGCCAGAGGGAAAGGTCCTCAGAAGGAGGGTTGGTTGGGAAGCCCCCTCAGCGTGCGGCAGAGGGAGGGGGCTCTGCCCAGCTCAGGCCCAGTGAGGACCCTCCCTTTACCTGGATCTTGGTTAGTGGGGCAGGGAGTGGTGCAGGTGATGTTGACATGGACGATGGGGCCACGTCAACAGGATCTATCCCCCAGCATGAAGTGGGAGGCATTGGGGCACCAGCCACCCCCCTCCAATCTTGGATCCTTTGCCTTTGCCAGGACCCAGCAGCCCAAGGTTTCCATGGCACCTCTCCTTTATAAAGGATGCGTCAAGTACCGGAGAGCTGGTTTTTAACCAAAAACCAAAAACCAACAAGACTCCAAAGAAGAGAGAAGACTGATGTCATATCAAGAGGCTTCAAGAAATCCACTTTCCCACCCTTTCTTAGCCCAGGCTGGGGTCAATGACATGTTCACTTATAAATAAAACAAAGCAAAACAAAATATGAATAGAAACTGCCACAGCCAAAAGCAGCTTAAGGAGATAAGGTGACTGAATGTACTGCGGGATCCTGGATGGGACCTTGGAACAGAAAAACTAAGGAAATCTAACGTACGGACGTTCGTTAATAGTATATTCATGTCCCTTCATTAATTGTAACAAATGTACAATAATGACAACAATACGTTCATAAACGGGAAACTGGGTAAATTTCTATATTATCTTTGAAATTTTTCTGAAAAATCGAACACTGTTCCAGAAAATAAAGTTTACAAAAAAATAATGATGATAAAACCAGAACAAAACAGAAGGAAGAGCTGGTTCCCTTTACGCAGGTGCAGACTTCATCTGACTCAGCACTCTGAAGGTCGGGACCAATACTGAACCCATTATACAGAAGAGGAACATGAGGCTGAGAGACAAGAAAGGACTTGTCGTCACCGGCCCTCGGCGGGCTGTAGTAGAGCTGGGATTCAATGGCAGCTCTACCTGAGTCCAAGGCTGGTGTTTTTGAACCCTGCACTGTGTGTATGCTTAACGGGTTGACTCCAAACATCTCTCCCAACTCCAGTTCAAAATCCAGTCCATGGGATGTAATGAGTTAAAATCAATTATTTTCACTTACCCTAAGCCCTAGGGTGGATTCTGTTATTATTTTTTGTAGACCGCCACTGTAATTCCTAAAAGAAACTCCTTCTCTACTATTAATTAAATCCACTTCCTTAAATGTTTGCTGGGCACTCATTCAGTGCCCTTGAGGACACTCAGGTTCCTTAAAGGGACAACACACCCCTGATCTCAGGCAACTAAAGATAGACCCAAAGGTAAGTATGAAAGAAGCTCCTCTGTGCGTCTGACCTGAGGCCTGGCCCAGTTACATCCTGAAGATGTGGCGTGTTTACCTCCAACCTCACTTGGACGCTGTGCTCAGTGGGTGCCTCAACCCCGCTTTACAGATGAAGAAACGGGCTCAGTCGGGGTTTGGTGCACAGGGGAGCTCAGATTCTAGCCCACAGAAGTCTGATTCCAGAGCTCACATTCTTTACGACTTGGCAACACTGTTCCCCCAACACTGTTCCCCTTTCTCCTGAGAAACCCCCTTCCCTACCTCCTTCTCTGCCTCTCCCAGCCCCTACCAGCCTTACCTCGGAGCCAGCGCAGGAGGAAGTAGTCATCAGCTCTGGGCAAGGTGGGCAGCAGGTCCTGGAGATTCTCCTGGAACTAAGGGTGGAAGAATATGATAGTCAATGGGGCTTTCATGACCCCTGGGGCCACCAACCCCATCTCCAACCCTTCCCACCCTCATTAGCCACCAGCCCTACCCAGGGACCCTGCAAGCAGTAGCAGCTGTGCTGAACCACTTTGCCATCTGGGAGTGGGGCACACTCTAGCCCACCATTACAAGAAGAAAAGCTGGGTCCTTCTCAAAATTTGGGAGTGCCCTGCCCCCAAAGACTCTCATTCCACGAGTTTGAGGTGGGGGCCCAGCATCCCTATTTTTACAAGGATCCCTGGGTTATTCTGATGCAGGCCAGCCTGGTTCTGCATCTTAAGGGTCTGATTTTAGAGGCAAGCTATTTAATCTCCCTCTGAACCTCAGTTTCCTCATCTGTGAAGTGGGGATAATGATAAACTCCTGCCAATCAAAGAAGTTTGTGTATGTCAAGCACTTAGTGTCCGGCCTGCCTCTAAGCAGACGTTGGATACACATGGGCACCCATTCAGCGCAGACTGTCGGAAGCCCTGGACAGTGGAGACTTGGAAAAAACCAGAGGCAAATGTCAACAGAGGGGAAGTGACTGAAATGGAAGCCACAGATGCCTCATCAGGACATCTGCTGAAACCAGGGGAAAGGAGGGTGGCCAACCCACTGAGGGGTGCCTTTCCCACTGGCAGACGTTAAAGAAATTCATAAGATTTGGAGGCTCAGGTCTGAGACAGAACACCTCACAGCCTGGGGACTAAGGGCACTGAAAGCAAGGGCTGGGTATGGAGGGGAAGCTGTGAACCAGAATTTGGGATTCCAAATATACATGAGGCAGCTGGGCACAGTGGCTCACTCCTGTAATCCCTGCACTGTGGAAGGCTGAGAGAAAAGGATCATTTGAGCCCAGTAGTTCAAATCCAGCCTGAGTGTCATAGTGAGACCCAACCTCTAAAAAAATAAAAATAAAAAAAATTAGCCGGCCATGGTGGTGTGTGCCTGTGGTCCCAGCTACCAAAAGGATTGTTGGAGCCAGGATGTTTGAGGCTGTAGTGAGCAGTGATGATACCAGTGCTCTCTAACCCACACAGCAGAGCAAGACCCTGTGTCAAATAAATAAATAAGTAAATAATTTTAGAAAAAGAATCAGATGTGAGGCCCCTCACCAAACCACCTTTAGCTTTAAAATAAGAGCATATTTGTGTATTGTCTATATCATTAAAAACGCATAATCAGTAAAACATCTCCAGTGTTAACAAGGGCCGTGAGCAGCAGGACCTGCCATGACAATCTGAGCAGGCACCAGAATGGAGGTTCTCCTACAAACAGCTGCAGCCTCTGTGTTCTGGAGAAAGTTTTTTATTGGTGGGGGGGAGGGATTAGGACCTCTGAGAGACAATAACTCTGAACCCCTCAGCCCCTCCAGGTCACTGTGGTCCCTCATTTGAACCTCAGGCTGTGGTCTGAGGTAAGAGGGCAAAGGTCACACCCCTGCTTTGTGGGGTGGAGAATCTTCCCTGGGGTCAGAGTGAGGAAGAACCCACCCTTGGTGGCTAAACCTCCTTTAGAGTTAAAGAGAAAGCCACTGACTTGGGGAAAACTCCTCTTATGACTGCATTGTATACAGAGGTGGGCAAAACTAGGCTCAGGAAGAATCTAGAAGGAAAGGCTCCTAGGCATAATTGTGTAGACCTCAGAGACCCTTGCTCACCTCCGTCCCTTCCCGCTACTTTTCTCTCTTCCCCCAATTTAAAAATGATAAGCACTCATTATTCTTAAAGGATGGGAAAGATAAAAATAATTTTTTTACATTCCTTAAATCTCTCTGGCTCAGAGCATTCCTGTCATCATTCACCTCCAAAAGGCAGATATCAATGTCCTCCTGTGAGCACAGCCCCTGGGGCTTCCCTGAGGTCCTCAGCAGTGGGGAGGGAGAGGCGCACCAGGGGACCCCCTTCTCCTTCATTGGGGACACTTCTCAATCATCTGGGGCCTCTCTTCTGTACTGGGGATTCTTCCTTCCCCTGTGGACACCACTCTTTCACCCGAGGGCCCCTCCTTCATCTGGTGACCAGTCTCCTTCTTCTGGGACCCCCTCTACACTCCAAGGTCCTCAAAGGCTGTGCTTCCCCCGCCCCCCCCCACGAATGCCACACAAACACACCACCACCAGCGTCACAATTTCCAATCCCTGGCCACCCACAGTCACATTGCTCTGGGACTCCTAAGGCCTGGACATCTCCCCTTTCCCATGGTCTCCAGGCTCCAGGTCTAGCCTGCAACACTGTCTCAAAACAACCAAACATCTCCCCCATTTTCCTTTAATAAAAAAATTAAGGTAGGGAGGCCTGGACCCTGAGCAGTCAGAGAGACACAAAGAAACCAAACAAACAGGTGTTGCAATCTGGGCATGAGACTTGGCGGTCTGTCTGCCCAAGGCTGCCCCGTAACCTGGTGGCACCGCCATCCCCTCCCTCCCCACAGTGGGGGAACAAGAGCCAGGGTTGGGTAGCAGGGAGTGGGGAGGAGGAGAAGCCTGAATTTGACCACCCCAGAGTCACCCAGAGAGGGGCTCCCATCCCGCGTGCCTCAGCAGGACAGAGGCGCTCTCCTGGCTTGGTGCTCCGGTAGTGGCCGCGGGCGCTCCAGCAGGGTTTCGGAGCCAGGCTGCTGGCCGAGGAGGACCTTCCCAGCCCTCCCAGCCCACGATGCCGCACCTCACCCTGGCCAGCACCTCCTGCTGTTGGAGGCTCAGGTCCCCGACTCGGCCGCTCATGGTGTCCTCAGGCGTCTGCAGGCAGCAGCCGCGACCGCCTGCTTTTGCCAGGCCGGCCAGAGGTTGTTGGTCCCGCCCCGGACTGGGGACAGGCGGCCCTGCCCCGCCCTGCCCCGCCCCGCCCCGCCCCGACGTGTTCTCACCTACACTGGGAAGTTTATACCGTGGTTCCCCAGCCCACCCTACCTGGAGCCGGGAGGTGACCCTCCCAAGGAGATCCAAAGCACAGACTCGGTCTGGACAGCAGGTGGCCCCCACCTGTGCCTTCTCACTTCAAGGGCAACTACTGGCTTTGGGGCTGCGGAGGAGGGACTTGGGGAGTGGGAGTGCCTGAGAGACACCTGGGCATGTTTCAGGGAACACAGCAGGAGCCCCTTCTGAGCAAAATGGAGGAACTTTTTATAAACCTGGCTCAACCTGCTAGGACATCCCCAGTGCTTTTGCCTAAGGGACCCCCAAGCTCCATCCATGATCTTGAACACAGGCTGGGCCCTGTCAGTGTTCACGGGGGCTGCGTTCAGGAGGGTTGAGCCCTTGTTTGCAAAAAGATTCCAGCCCTCAAATGGTCAGAAGGATTAGACAAGCTGATGCACCCGGGCTTAGGCTGGCACCTGTGCTCAGCAAGTGCTGGCTGTCAGGAGTATAGTCTCATAACTTCATTATTACTGAGGCTGTCGCAGAGCTGGAAGTTGCGGGGGTGGACATCCTGAGATGGCCCAGGTGGCCAGCCCCGAGCAGGCTCCACAATGGGAAGGCCACGTGGGAGGTGGCCGGGGTGGAGTGACAGAGCGGTTGGGAAGCCAAGGAGTGTCAGTGGCTGACAAACTAGAGCCAAGTGGAGGTCACACTGGGAAAGGTGAGAAAACAAGTCGGCTGGCTGTGTCTAGGCAGGAGAGGAGCAGGTGGGAGGTGGAGTTGAAGGGGCGGTAAAACAGGGCCCTGGAACTTTTCCCCTCTATTCTCTCACCGGGTCAAACCCACTTCTCGACTCAAGGTGACAGGTGCAGCGAGCCACGTGTGACCCTCCAGCGCTGAAAAACACGGCTCCTCGTGAATGGAGATGCGCTGTACGTGCAAAATACGAACCACACTTTGATGACCTAGAACTAAAACATGGAACCGACTTTGTTAGTTTTACTTAAGTGGTTACATGTTGAAATGGTGTTTTTTTAATATATTGGGACGAATAAAAGATGAAAGTTATTTTCACCTGTTTCTTTTAATTTTTTAAAAATAATTTTGAACCTTTTAAAATTGATACATTTTACTTTTTTAAAGTAAAAAAGTAAAGTCACTTTACTTTTTAAATCTGTATTACCCGAGTGGTACCTGTGTTACAGGCAATGAACCTATAGTGACATGTTATTATCACCCAAAGTTCCTAGTTTACCACAGGGTTCTTGTTTGGTGTTGTATATTCTCCAGGTTTTCACAATGGTTTAGTGACACGTATCCACCATTGTAGCATAATACAGGACAGCTTCAGTGCCCTAAAAATCCTCTGTGAATCCCTTTTACTTTAAAAAATGTAGCCACCAGAAAATGTAACAACACATGTGTGGCTCCCATTTGTGACTTGTGTTATATTTCATTTGAACAGAGTTTGCCCTGGAGAGGTTTTTAAATATTAAGAGAAAGAAATCACACACACACACACAAAAGCTAAAAGAAAGTATAGATGACTCCACATCTCTGGGAGGGCATGGTTAGTGCTTAAGAACGGTGATGGAAGTCACGAAGGGAAAGTAAATGATTTGACTACATACAAAGACGAAACTCTGTTAAATAAGAGACAGAATTAAGGCAGCATTTGTAGATGTGAGTTTGGAAAAAATAAAATGTACAAAAATTGATATCTTGGCCAGGCGCGGTGGCTCACACCCATAATGCTAGCACTCTGGGAGGCTGAAGCAGGTGGATCACCTGAGCTCAGGAGTTCAAGACCAGCCTGGGCAAGAGAGAGACCTTGTCTCTGCTAAAAATAGAAGGGAAAAACAAACAAACAAAAAAACAAACAAAAAAACTAGCTGGGTGTCCTGGAGGGTACCTGTAGTCCCAGCTACTTAGGAAGCTGAGACCAGAGGATCACTTAAGCCCTGGAGGTTGAGGTTGCTGTGAGCTATGATGCCACAGCATTCTACCCAGGGCAACAGAGTGAGACTCAGTTTCCAAATAAAATAAGTTAATAAATAGAAAAAAATTGGTATCTTCATAAGGAGCTCATGCAAGTTGATAAGAAGAATAGTAAGGCATCAAGAAATAAATGGGCAAAGAACTCAAAACACCAATTTTCAGAATTATATCCTGTGCGCTTATCAAGTGCTCAAGCTCCAGGGTCATCCAAGAAGTGTGTTTTCAAGCAATGAGATTTTTTTTCCTCTGATGAGTCAGCAAAAAACCCAAACAAAATAAACACATACACACATACCCTTTTTTTAAAAAAAATTATATTAATAATAAGGTCAGTTAGAAGTTGGTGAAATGGAGACTTTCAAACATTCCTGGCAGGAGGATAAAATTAATCCATCTTTTCCAGGAAATTACTTGACAATGCACATTAGCATCTTTAAGTATTTTACCACTTTACCCAATAATAATCCTGATAGAAAGCATGTTAAGCTTTAAATTATTCGTTCATTGTTAACCGGAATATTGGAAACAAATTTTAAGAGAACTACAGCATTTAATGGGGTTGATGAGTTTATAGAAATGTGGGGAAAATAACAAAACCATTTGGAAAAGATAGGACCACATGATATGTGCCTTCTGCTTCTGGAAGGTAAACACAAACCTACTCAGTAAAAGAAAGGCTGGACAGGACAAGAGATTAGTCCCAACTTCCCCTAGTTTCTGTTTATGTATGTATGTGTTTTTCTTTGAGTTCCCATCATATTTATTTATTTCTTTATTTAAAGAGACAAAACCTCACTCTGTTGTCCAGACTAGAGTGCAGTGGCACATTTATACTTCACTGTAGCCTCAAACTTCTGGTCTCAAGGGATCCTCCCACCTCAGTTTCCCAAGTAGCTGGGACTACAGGCATGTACCACTACACTAGGCTAAATTTTCTTTTCTTTTCTTTTCTTTCTTTCTTTTTTTTTTTTTCGTAGAGATGATTTAACTTTTGCTAGTTTCTGAGGAATGGGAAAAGTCATATTAAAAATGCCACAGGTAACAAGTCACTTCCAAAGATGTGACAGGCACTTTCTACTGACCAGGCCCTGCTCTAAGGATTTGTAAATGTTACCTCAGTGCTGTCCAATAGAAAATTATAGGAGCCACACAGGTAACTCTAAATTCTTTAGCAGACCAGCACTGTGGTTCATGCCTACAATCCCAGCACTTTGGGAGGCTGAGGCAGGAGGATTATTTGAAACCAGGAGTTTGAGATCAGCCTGGACAACATAGCAAGACCCTATCCCTACAAAAAAGTTAAAAATTAGTTGGGCATGGTGGCATGTGCCTGTAGTCCTAGTTGATCTGAAGACAGAGGTAAGAGGAACCCAACAGCCCAGAGTTTAATGTTTTTGTTTTTTGAGACAGAGTCTCACTCTGTTGCCCCAGGCTAGAGTGCCATGGCATCAGCCTAACTCACAGTAACCTCCATTTCCTGGACACAAGCAATCCTTCTGCTTCAGCCTCTTAACTAGCTGGGACTACAGGTGCCCTCCATGACATCCAGCCAGTTTTTCTATTTTTAGTAGAGATGGAGTCTTGCTCTTGTTCAGGCTGGTCCGAAACTCCTGAGCTCAAGCAATCCACCTTCCTTGTCCTCTCAGAGTCCTGGAATTATAGGCATGAGGGACTGCAGCTGGCAAGCCAGAGTTCAATGTTACAGCAAGCTATGATTGTGTCACTCTGCACTCCAGCCTGGGCAACAGAGAAAGATTCTTGTCTCTGGGAAAGAAAAAGGGTCTCTAGCAGCCACATAAAAATTCATTTTAATAATATATCCAAACATTATTAGTTTATTACATGACCAATATGACTAACAAATTAGATTAATGATCTTATTAATAATTAATAGTGGGATAGCTTTCTTTTTTTTATACCAAGTCTTCAAAGTCCAGTGTGTGTTTAATACAGCACACTTCAATTTCAACACACCACATTTTGAGTGTTTAATAGGCCCCATGAGGCGTTATGGGTTGACTCATTGTCTCTCCCCAATTTCTGTGTTGAAGTCTCAATTCCTCCTTACCTCAGAATGTGTCCTTGCCCTGGAAACAGGGTCACTGCAGGTGTAGGTAGAGGCCATATTGGAGTGGGGCCCTTTGGACAGGGAGCACCGTGGGAAGGTGAAAGCGGAGCTGGGGGTAATGCTTCTGTTAGTCAAGGAGCGCTAAAAATTGCCCCCCAAGTGTCAGGAGCTAAGGGGAGACAAGAAATGGATCCTTCCTCACAGGCCTCAGAGGGAAGTAACCCTGCTGGCGCCTTGGCTTTGGATTTCTGGCCCCCGGAACTGTGAGCGACTCAAATGCTGTCCTTGGCTCGGCGCCTGTGGCTCATTCGGCTAAGGTGCCAGCCATGTACACCCAAGGTGGCGGGTTCGAATCCCCAGCCTGGGCCCGCCAAACAACAATGATGGCTGCAACCCAAAAATGGCCGGGTGTTGTGGTGGGCACCTGTGGTCCCAGCTACTTGGGAGGCGGAGGCAGGAGACTCGCTTGAGCCCAGGAGTTGGAGGTTGCTATGAGCTGTGATGCCATGGCACTCTACCCAGGGGGATAGCTTGAGGCTTCATCTCAAAAAAATAAAAATAAAAAAGAAATCAAAAGGGAATTTGATGAATGAAAATGAGATGACTTTCCTTACCTTTCAGAGTAGACAAATTAATGAATAGATAACATCCAATATTGGTTATGATATGAGAAAATGGACTCTCTCTTATACCGTTGGCAGGAAAGTAAAACCGTGCAATCTTTTAGGAGTGATGTGGTGGTATGTATCAAATTTTAAAATGTTCCTGCCCTATGATCCAGCCTTTCACTCTCAGCAATCTATTATCCAGTATGGTTACTGAAAGTAATAAGCACATAGATGTTCATAGCTGTACTATAATAGTGAAAAATAGAAAACATTATGCTGTCCATCAGGAAGGGATTGAGAGAATGACTGTCTCACGTACAGGGTCAAATGCTCTATTCTTGTATTCCGAAGAAAATTATAATTAAAAAAAAACTTGCTTTTTTAGTTTTTGTTTCTGCAACTTTTATTTCTCTAGGCTCTGAACAGCTTGCCCTTTTTTGTTGAAGGGGAACTAGTTATCTTTTAACTTCTATCCATATTGGGTATTTTTTCCCTGCTTCTAACGCTTAGGGCAGAAGGAGGGATTTGGCCTCTGGCTAAAGCTTCATTCTATGCCTTACAGAAACACTTGGATGTCTCTTATCTCACTTGTCACCCTGGGAAAGGAAGCCTGAGCCACAAACACGGCTTCACCTTCATACAGAATTGCCTCTGGGGCAGCCTGAGAGGGCTGGGTTTATCACAGTGCCTGGCATGTAAGATATGCTGTTCATGTGTGAGCTATTTGTTTACCAGGGTACTATCTCCTAAGCAACAGCTTAAAAGCCTGTCACAGGTAGAGAGCCTGAAGACCTCCTCTCCATTGCCTTCTGTTTCTCTGGCATAAAAAGCCCCTGGGAACCCGACAGACACTACCCTAGTCAGGTGATGAAGGCCCACACCAATAGTTATAAGTCACATTGATAGTATGGACAGGTTTTAGCTTCCTAGGAAGCTGTAACATGTACCAAAGACTAGGAGGCTCAAAACAACAGAAATTTATCATTGTGCAGTTCTGGATGCTAGAAATTTCGAATCAAGGTACCAATAGGGCCCTGCTCTCTCTGAGAGCTCTAGGAGAGAATCCTTCTTTTGACTCTTCTAGTTTTGGTGTGTGCCAGTAATTTGTGATGGTCTTTGCACATGCATCGCTCAAATCACATGGCTATCTTCTTGCTGTGTATCTGATTCTGCATCCAAAGTTCACCATTTTACAAGGACGCCAGTCATATTGGATTAGAGCCCAGTGATATCAATTTTAATGATCCTGCTTTAACTTGATTAACTCTGTAAAGATCTTATTTCCAAATAAAGTCAAACTTTGAATTACTGTGGGTTAGACTTCAACATATCCTTTAGGAGAGGACACCAGTCAACCTATAACAAAGTCTTTGATAAGCTGTGATGAAAATATACTTTACTTTTGTGGTCTTCCTCCCATATACTCTGCACCAAACTATCCCTATTATTTATCTTATTATTATTATTATTATTTAAACAGAGATGGAGTCTTGCTCTGTTGCCCAGCCTGAAGTGGAGTGGCTATTCACAGGTGTGATCATAGCTTACCGTAACCTCAAACTCCTGGACTCCAGGGATCCTCCTGCCTCAGCCTCCCAAGGAGCTGGGATTTCAGGCTTGTGCCAGCATGCCCGGCTAATTTTTCCTGTTATCAACATCTTTACTACATTTGTTACGATTAATGAACAATACTGGCACATTATTATTGACTAAGTCCATAGGTTATTTAGATTTTCTTAGGGTTTACTAGTGTCCTTTTCTGTTCCAGGATCCCATCCAGAATACCACATTGCATTTAGTTGCCGTGTCTCATTAGGCTGCTCTTGTCTGTAGCAGTTTTTCAGTTGTCCCTTGTTATCAGTGACCTTGACAGTTTTGAGGAGTTTAGTCAGATATTTTGTAGAATGCCTCTCTATTCCACTCTATCAGAATTTGTCTGATGTTTTTCTCATGATTATATGGGGGTTGTGGATTATTGGGAGGAAATCATTAACTTCCTTGAGCATAACAACAATGAAGATACAAGTTACCAAAACCTGTGGGATACAATACAAGCAATCCTGAGAGAAAATTTATCGCTTTAGAAGCCTACATTTGGAAAAACAGAAAGAGAGTGCATCAACAAACTCACAAGCCATCTTATGGAATTGGAATAACAAGAACAATCTAAGTCTAAAGCCAGCAGAAGAAAAGAAATATCCAAAATTAAATCAGAGATTAATGAAACTGAGAACAAAAGAATCATTCATATAGGATAAACTCTTTGAAGTGGAATTATTGAATACAAAGGTATGTTTATTTACTATTTTTGTAGATGTTGCAAAATTGCCGCCCAGAAAATTTTACTAACTTAACATTTGTACCAACAGGATGAGAATGACTTTTCTCCACACTCTCACTGATTTAGTGTAGTAAAGGAATTTTGCTTTTTGCCAAATGTTCTAATTGAAAACTTGATATGCAAACATAATGTTACATTCATTTTGTTATGACTGAAGTTGACCATATATCAAAATTTTAAAAGTCTTAGCATGCCTTTCTTTCTCTGAATGCATGTCTTTACCCATTTTTTCTATTGGTTTGTTGATAATCTTTCTACTGATTTGACTGGGAAGTAAATATATTAAGAAAATTGGCATATCACCCTGTGTATTACCCAAATATCTAAGCTTCCAAGTTTTTAATTTTTCTTTCTCTTAAATATATTACATTTTTCTTAGAGAAATTTAATTTCAATGAACTCAAATTTATAAATTTTAAAATGGATTTTATACCATGTTTTGAAAGGTTTTACACCATATTTATAAAGACCTTGTCTAACCAAGTACGTAAGAGAATTTGCCAATGTTTTCCTTTCATTTTCTTTCCATTTTATGTTATAATTTTAGTGGCCAGTACTGATATTTCCTGTAGTTTGATAACACTTGTTTCCTCATATGGTTAATCTGTGCTCATTGTTCTTCTGTTTCAAATTTTTCTGGATATTAATGCAAGTTTATTTTTTCTACATAAAGTTTAGAACCAACTTGAAAGTTCCATGAAAAATTCTGGAGTAAATTCATTTGGATTGAGTTAAATGAATAAATTATCTTAGGAAAATAGAAATGTTTATGATGTGTCATTTCATCAAAGCATAAACACAATATATATATACATATATATATATATATATATTTTTTTTTTTTTTTTTTTGTGACAGGGTCTCACTGTGTCACTCAGGCTGGAGTGCAGTGGCATTGTCGTAGTTCACTGCAACCTCCAACACCTTGATTCAAGAGATCCTCCTGCCTCAGCCTCCCTGGTAGCTGGGACTATAGGCACACACACCAGCTAATTTTTTTTTTTCTTGTAGAGATGGGGTGTTCCTATTGCCCAGGCTAGCTTTAAACTCTGGGCCTCAACTAATCTTCACATCTTGACCCCCCCAGAGTGCTAGGATTATAGGCAAGAGCCACTACACTTGGCCTCACAATTGAAATTTCAACTGTTTAAACACTCCTCTAACATTTATAAAGTTTTATTCAATATTTTATTAATATTAATTTATGGAGATCTTAATGACTCATCTGTGATTTGCTGGTAATTAGGGTTTCTAAAAGTTATATTGTTTAGCTGCTTATTTTTCCTATCACCATTTGACTCAAGAGCAGCTTTCACCCCCACCAATCACTGAAACCCTTGTTGTCAAGATAACCAATGACTTCCCTTTTGTAGAACCTGGTAGTCTTTTCTTGATTTTTATTTTGATTTTCAGCAATATTTGACCCAACACCCAATCTATCTTCCCTGAAAATCTGTCCTTTTGTGACTTCTTTGGCATCATATGCCCCTAATTTATTTATTAAGTTTTTACCTAACTCATCAGGGGCATGTCCTCCATCTATTTTGCTGTCTCTTTTTCCTTCCTTGATCCAGAATTGCAAGGTTCTCGTGTCCTTTTTTGTTCTTTGGCTACACTGTTTCCCCACGTGACTGTTCTGCCTGCTGCATGCTATCTTATATGTTATGTTAATATGTAGGATAATCATGACAGATGTTTAGATATTTAAAATTACTGTCCTTTTAGCAGATCATGTTGTCCTGGGGAAAAAGTTGCCCATCAACCTCCAAAAGAAGTACATATGTGCTTCCTTAAGAAACTCCTGGAAGGGATAACTGACTCCATCTTCATATGTATCATGTAAGCAACACTTTTCATATTGGGGAGAATACAAATGGCAAAACGGTGCAAAACTTGACTCTGACCCTAGTAAAAATCATAAACAATACAATGTCTACTGTGAATGACCAGCAAACTAGCCTGAATTCATGAGCAAGGGTTATGAACAATCTTTCTTTCTTTTTTTTTTTTTTACACACGCACACAAAAGGGGAGAGCTTTATTTCTGCACATCACATATAATCCATACTCAGGGGCAGAAATGAATGCTGAGATGTATTACAACTAGATCCCAGAAGGTAAATCAGGGGCATGAAGATACTCAAATGCATAGTAGTCCATAGTTGGTCTCTCAGGAGGAATATTGCTAGATTAGTCCGTTGCCCAATTAAAGCTGTAGTGAGGGAGTCTAGTGTTGATGACTTGTAACTGTCTCACTGCTGCTTATGTCCACTGCCAGTGCTTGTTTAG
>CAUYQV010063703.1:0-34493 GCA_963574575.1 Galagoides demidoff
TGTTGATACAATGATTAACCAAATGATATGAAAGATATGTTAACCAGCTTGATGAAGATGTTTCAAATTGTATATGAAACAGCACAATGTACCCCATGTTGGCATCAATGTACACAGAAATCAATTAATAAAAAAAAAAAATCAAAAAAAAAACACTCACATGAAAAGACTAAAGCTATAACCACAGATTTCAAATATTAAAATCAGAGCTTTTTGAAAATGAAAAAAAAAAAAAAAAAAAAAGGATTTTCTAGAGTAAGATCACATAAGCTGGAAACTGAAAAGTAACTGAGTAATGGATCCTGTAAGCCATGTCCGTCCTTCTATGGACCAGGACGGAGTAAGCAAAGTGAGGGCGCTGTAGAGTGAGGCAGACACCGAGGAAGAAAGAACCCAGGTGACAGGGAGAAAAGTTCCCGAATCAAGATTTTGCACATAGCCCAGGAGGCCAATACCCTCCTCCGTCTGTGCGATCCAACTTGAGTTGTTTTTCTCATGCTTACAACAGAAAGTAATGGAGAAGGTAAAGAGTTGACAGTTATTTCTTTTAAAATTCCTGAAAAACACATGTTCTCTGAGTTGCTACTATAAGGATTTGCAATAAAATAATTCTGTCCTTGAAAAGGAAGACAAATGCATGAAAAATTTTAGTTATAGTGAATCTTCTTAGGTAGGGTTTGCAAGACAACTGAATATGGCCAAAATAAGAGTATATAAAACAGACTGGCTAACCAACTTTGATCAAGTCCACATGGTTCTTTTCCTATGGATGTACAGAGTCCATATTTTCAGGCTACCTTGTAGTAAATTAGGATATGAACAGAGATGATTTACATTACTCGGAGGCCTGGTTATAAACCCATCATCATCTTAGGGTTACCATCAGCCTAGTGGGCTGAGGACAGCTATCCTCAGTATCATATTTATTGTCAAGTCTGATTAGTGGCCCTTCCTCTCTCTAAAGTGTCCCAGTTTAGACAATTTTTTATTTTTATTGTTTTTGAAACAGAGTCTTACTCTGTTGCCCAAGATAGAGTGCTGTGGCCTCAGTCTACCTCACAGCAACCTAAAACCCCTAATCTCAAGGGATCCTCCTGCCTCAACCTCCCAAGTAGTTGGGACTACAGTTGTGTGCCACAGCGCTGGCTTATGTTTCTGTTTTTAGTAGAGATGTGGTCTTGCTCTTGCTCAGGCTGGTCTCAAACTGCTGATCTCAAGGGATCTTCCCACGTTGACCTCCTAAAGTGCTAGGGATACAGGTCTAAGCCACTGTACCTGGTCCCAGTTTAGACGATTATATTGCTGTGTAAGACACTCTAAGCCAGGCGTCCTCAAACTATGGCCCACAGGCCACATGCAGCCCACCTAGGACATTTATCCAGCCTGCCAGGTGGTTTTGCCACCACTGCCTGCCCTGCTTAGCAGCTGACTCATCCCAGGGCCCGCAGTCCAGCCCTCCCATGGTCTGAGGGACAGTAAACTGGCCCCCTGTTTAAAAAGTTTGAGGACCCCTGCTCTAGGCCCTTTCCTTTTCTGCATGTGTTGCATACACGCCCTGTGATTCTGGAAGTTGCACATTATACATTGTGTAGCTGCCAAGAAAAAGGATCCTGGATACTTCAGTCACCACTTGGGAGAGAGCTGCTCATCCCCCACTTGAGATTCTGAGTAAGAAAAAAAAAATTCTTTTGTGCTTGAACTATTTATTATACAGTTTTGGATTTGTTTATTATGGCAATTAGTTTACCCTCACTAATAGAGGAAGCTGAAGGTCAAATCGTCAGTAGTCAGATATATAAATTAGGAACTGTAGATGTTTAAGTGATACAGTTTGACTTTTCAATTACAAATTGGTGTAAAAAGCCTTACTGAATTAAATCAGTATAATATTCCAGTATCTTACACTTGGCCTTATAATGCCAATGTTGTTAGTGAAACTCATCTCAGAGTCCTAATAAATTGAGCGTGTACGGCCTGTTCCCACAGGGATGGTTAATCTGGCTACTCTACTGTGGAGCATTCTGTGTGCATGTAGACAAATATTATACTATTGGTTCGAATAATTTGATTACTCTATGTTCACCAACTGGAAAGTCTAGTCATAATATTCCTTTTGTCTTCATTTTTTCCCCTTGATAACCAATTCATGAAACCAATCAAGCTGGATCAAATCTTTCTGGGAGGCACAAGTCTTGCAAACTGCCTCTGACACCATCTGTTGCAGAAGGAAAGAGAATATGGTATACTAATTGGTATGTTATGAGACAGCCAAGGGGCTGAGTGGTGGTGGTTTTAGAGTTGGTGGATTTCTGGGAGACCTCCCCTAAGGATGGGGGAGAGAGTACACCGTGCCTGGCTCTAGAAATGTCAAGAGAACTTCTCACATGAAGCTTGACTGGCATCTCTCTGCCATTTTGTCACCCAGTTACAAGAGTAAAGGCAGATTTATTTTAGGATATAATTTGCATCTCAATTTTCTTTTAAATTTTTTTAATTGGCAAGTAATAATTGTACATAGTGATGTTTCAATGCATAGCCTGCCCAGCCATCAGATCAGGGTAATCAGCATCCTTTATCTGAAACCTTTATCATTTCTTTGCGCTAAGAAGGTTCAATCACTTCCTTTTAGCTATTTGAAACTAAATACTTTTGTTAACTATAGTCATCCTACAGCAGTATGGATCCTATCTAACTGTAATTTCCTATCCTTTATCACATCCGTCTCTATCTGTCTCTATCCACCTCTCCCCACCTGCATCTTAATTTTGAACTAACTGACACGTGCTAATGGAACCCATTTGCAAGGAATACAGAAATGTGAAAGAAAGATCTTCTCCCTTGCTTCTCCTGTTCTCCTCTCATGCTTCATGGGAAGACACTACAAAAATTGGTGGGTTTTTTTTTTTTTTTTTTGGTCCCTTTTGATTTTAGAATATTTTCCTGAAAGTCTGATGGTCTTTGCTCTTTGTTCATCAGAATGTTGGTTGGTTGGTTATGGGGAAGCAGATCCTTTTGACAAGTGGATTTAGCTGTAAATTAATTGCATTGATTACAATAGCAACCTCTAGTATGGATATCTGTAGAGACTTCACCCGCCCCGAAGTCCCTGGGCTCCCCCCCAAAGACCTAAGTCTGTTCTTCATCCTTGTTTGGAGATGGGATAACGGATGAGGGGCTGAGGGTCCCTGAGCATATTTTCCTTTAATCCCCAGATTTCCAATCTTGCGGCTCCACCCTTCTCCAATTCAAACACCCTGTAAGCCCCACATTTAGAGTCTCTCAGTTCAGTTTATTCTGAATAAACCTCCCAGGTGTGGGGTAGGGTTGGGCAATGCTCACTGTCTTCCTAGAGATGCATTTCTACACACAGATATTTACTGTGTACTTCAGGGCAAGGCAGTTGAAGGTTTGGACTTCTTAACATTTTTCCCCCTTATACTCCATCCTCAACTTCTGGGGTAACCTGAGGTTTCATGACCCTTCAAGTGAAGTGGGATAAGGAGTATCCTGGTTTCTCTGAAAAATCTTATTTTATGGACTTAAGAATTTGCAAAATGTCTTCCATGATATAACAAATACAAGCAACCATACACCAAAAAAAAAAAAAAAAAAGAAAAAAAAAAGAGGGAAAATTTTTTTGGCCAAATTATATTTTTTGTCATATGTTGGTTTCATGCTTATTGATATCTGCCTCTATAGTCACCAAATGGGTATTTTGAAGAAATACTTTGGCTCAGTGATGACAGCCATTATGGAGGCATCTTAGGGTTGCCCAGGTAACTCCTCCAATGGAAAGGTTCTTTAATTTGATTTGAGTGGCATATTGCATACCACATGACATTTGTCTATTGAACTTGGAATACTTGGCTTGGGTTTTTCATAGGGTGATCATTATTAGAAGGAGATAATTACTAGGCAAAAAATTTTATGGTATATTTTTCTCATGAAACAAAATATTAGAATTGACAATGAAACAATTACATTTATAGGCTAATCATAGAGGTTTGCTGTAATAGTGCAGAGTTTTCATGAGAGTAGGGGTGGGATTGCACACTGTAGTGAGACTCTAAGTAGCACGCGTTCAGCATGGTCCATAAGGAGAAACTGGGACATTCTCATTTGAACAAGGGTGATAGAAAAGTTATATTTCTTTATGCATGTTAGTCATATGTATTATCTGCACCAAAAACCACAGAAATGTCATGTAATTGATGGATGAGGGACAATAAATCAATATAATTTGTGTTCTACTAAAATCTTTGAGCAAGCTTAAATAATATACTTGTTTTTTAAGTGTGAATAAATCTCTAAAGTAAGTAGGGTGAGCAAATAGTATAAGTAAAGATATCTTATTTTGAAGGGAGATCTTCAATCAATATTTTAATTTGTTGTTTAATATGCTGAGATGCTTACCCAAATGAAGAATCAGTATCTATATTGATCTATTTATTTTGGTTGTTTTATTAAGAGAACTTTTGAATTCATTTTATTGTAAGCAACACCAGCTGTGTCTGGAAATGCACCTCTGGGCAGACAGCTTCAGGCTCTGGGTTATTTCCTATCGCTGCCATACCAAGTCATCTCAAATTTAGTGGCTTAAAACAACACAGATTTATTATCTTACAGTCTGTAAAAGTCCTAAACTGGTCTCACTGGGATAAAATCAAGTGTTGGCAGGGCCATGATCCTTTTCTTAAGGCTCTAGGTGAATCCACCTCCCTCTCTGTTCCAGCTTGTAGAGGTCCAGATTCCCTGACTGGTGCCCAACTTTTTCCATCTTGAAAGCTATTAGTGTTGTAGCATCTTCTGATCCTGCTTCTGTTTTTGAATCTCATTGTGACAGCAAAGTGTGTCCCCTTTTAAGGGTTATGTGATTAGATTCAGCTCACCTGGATAATCCAGGCTAATTTCCCCATCTCAAGACTGTTCCCTAAATACATATAAAGTAACAAATGCTACTTTGCCACGTAAAGTACCATATTGAAAGGCTCTGGGAAATAGGGTGTGAATACTTTTAGGAGCACATTAATCTGGCTATCATAGGTTCTATCCTTGGGTTCTTGGGTGAAGCAGGGATGCAGACTCTTTTCTGGATGTAATCTCATTTCTAAAGAGTAGTTTCTCTACTGTTTTGCTGAGGGTGTTGCTGCCATACCATAAGAATGACTATATTTTCTTTGTATACATTTGGCAAATATATAATGAATATCTATTGCGTTACAGTCATTTTGCCGGGTATTGATAAAATAAAAGTGAAAGATAGAGCTTCTATTCTCAAGGATCTTACAGTGGTATAAAAAGACAGTCACATAATATCATGGGGTGAGCACAGGCTACCATGAAATTTCATGGGAGTAGCCCCTGCAACCTTGAAATGTCCCCGAGAGAATGACATCTAAGCTACCATGAGCACTATGCAAAAATGGACTCTGGGGGGCAGCGCCTGTAGCTCAAAGGAATAGGGTGCCGACTCCATTTGTTGGAGGTGGCAGGTTCAAACCCAGCCCTCGGCCAAAAACTGCAAAAAAAAAAAAAAAAAGAACTCTGTGTGTGTAAAGGAATAAAGGTTGTAGGATTATGCCATTTTAATATTACTGCTTCATTCTGGAGATTAATAGTAGTACAAGAAACAAACAAGACTTTTGCCTTCATGGAGCTGAAAAGAAATGGCTAGTCTAAAACCCAAGGAGTTTAGTGTCCTAATCTAATAGACTTTGCAGGAGTGAGAGAGAGCCTTTATATATCAAAAGTACAACACGTAAGGACAGAGAAAGAGCAGGAGAGAATTGCTGTTGTAGAGAGAGTTGACTCTCAGGAAGCTCCGAAGATGGTGGAAAGTGCCCACTTGAGTGTCTCATTTTAGATTAAAGGAACATTGAAGAGAGAACAGAGGTGTCCTAAATGTGAGGAAGTTTACCCTGTAGGGGGGATTTTTTCTAAAATCTCAGGGAAGTGTTCACTTGTTGATCATTTTGAGTGTTTTTGTGCTTTAAGTTGACCTGTATTTAAGAGTACTTAGGTTTGGGTTAAGAAGTTACTTTCTATAGAGCAGAAAGTGTTCTTAGTAGGAGAAAATAATTTTTACTTAACCCAGTGGTCACTTACTTGGCAGAAGACTAATTTACAAATCTGATTCATTTACCTGTTCTTATTTTTTGGATTATGATGCTAAACGGTTTATGTATTACCTGACTAATAATGATCACTCATCACTGCAAATTCCAGCCAGCTTTTTTAGAATGCTTTAATTTGTCCCCATCACCCTTTTCTTGTACCCCACCCATATCAAAACAAAACAAATAAATAAAACAATAAAACCTGGTGCATTTGGATGGCACTGCTTTCCTGATAACTCCAAAAGGGGCTATGTAAATTCTGAACAAGTTAGAGAATATTACCAAAATTCTTAAGGGACAACGGAGAACACAGTATCCTAGCATTTGTGGACTATTGCCTGGGAGGTCATCTTTTCTTTCTCACTGGTCCCTGTCCAGCTACACGACATTTTGTACTTTGTATTTCTTAAGTCTGGATGTAGCTTATTTGTACTAAAACATCTTCTTCTGGAAAGGTTAGCTATGGTCAAAAAACCTAATTTAACATCAGAGTGTTATTGCTTTATCTGATCACAAAATGTTAATCACTTTCGGATTAAAAAAAACTCACTCCTTCTGTATATTATGTTAATGAGGTAAATTAGTCTAAATATCACATTGACAAAAATAAATAGATGAGTAACTACATTTTAAATTAGAGTGGCAGGAGGCACACAAAAACAGACAGATGTGCTTATTATTGGTTTTGCATAAGAACTTGGAATTCTTAAATCCAATTCTCATATTGCCATTTAAGAGGATAGGAGCTCCAGAATTTTCAAGTGAAATGGGGGCTCTGGTAATAAAATATGAACATGCATGTTATTACATTATAAAGATTTGCAATTATAACCCGATCGCAGCTCAGGGATTACATGTTTTTAATGAAGTGCACATTGTCAATATGCATAGCAATAAAAATGAAAAAAGTTACAGGACTGAAAATTTAATATATATGATAATACACATAAATCTATTAGAGGAAAGGAAGCAGAATTAATTATAATTCAGTACCCAGAGGGTGAGTAAAAATGGTAAAGAATTATGAAATAAAAAATTTATTTTATAATTAGTTTAGCATAGTAAAAGTAGAAAAGAAGTCATTTTTGGAAGGTCCTGCCAACTTATAAGACATTTTTATGAAACGGAAGCAGGAAAAATGTTAATTATAAGCAGTGCCTAAAATGGGGGGAGAACCTATGCTGACTTGATATAACAATAATTAAATTTCTAATTAATTAATGGTTTCATTTTGAAAACTAATCACAACACTGTTTGGAATACTCTAATTATTCAAGTGAAACGTGAAGATATGCTTAAAGCATTTGTGATGCTTAAGTGGTTTTGAGCACCAAGGATTCTCTCCAAGGTTTTTTTTTTTTAAAGAAAAGCAGTATGAAGTTGAACATTTTCTTCTCTCCGGGGTAGTTTTCCATAGATTGTTAATATTTGTGAGAGTTCTAGCCTCTGTATGGATTTGTTTTTAACACACCAGGAATGACATTTTTTTATTTTATAAATGTTGTTAATTCCATGGTAGGCGTTTTGTTATGATAAAGACAATATTTTAAGGAAGTAAAGGTATGACAATCAGAATCTGTTCTTTCAGGCTTTCTATGTGTGAGCACCTGTAACAGTTTTAAAGCCACCTAGCTTGATAATTGAGCCTTGTTACATGAGCATGGTTTCTGAACCAGCAGAGAATGATGGTGTACACCATCTGGGGGCAGCTGCAACCGTAATCCATATCAAATGTTCCTTTCTGTGAGTGATCATGGTTATAGATTGACCAAAAGTGATTTTTCGCCTTTTCAGTAATCATTTTGTCCATGGGGGAGTAGGTATATGTTGGAAGCACTCTTAGGAACAAATATTTTAGTATTTGATACTACACATCAGGGCAATTGATGCTGCCATTTACTTCATTACTTTAGTTGAGGTGATCAACTAGAAGTTCTGATTAAATTCACCAGCTCATTACCTAGAAGCCTAATGTACTATGGTTAATATTTTTAGACTCCTTCAAAATCTCCTTGGCTTCTGGTTTGTCCTAGTTTGACTAAATGGTCTGGTGGATATTGTTTTATGGAACAGAAATTATGTATTCACGTGCAATTGGATATCTGTTATGGATTGAATTATGTTTCCCCAAAATTCAGACGTTGGAGATCTAGCCCCCCGTGACTGTGTGTGGTGTTGTGTGTACCATGGAATATTACGCAGCTGTGGCCTCTATCAATTTTAGGAATGTCTCATCTAGGCCAATTTTCTTAAGTGTTCACATCACAAAAAGGTGTTAAATTTTGTTAAATGCTTTTTCTACATCAATTAAGAGGAGATTTGTGTAGTAGTCAGTGATGCTATTTTGAATTTCTGTGGTATCTGTTGTTATTTCCCCTTTTTCATTTCTGATTGAGTTTATTAAAGATCCTGCTTCTTCGTTTGTTGTTAATCTAGCCAAAGCTGCCAATTTTGTTTATCTTTGTGAAGACCCAACTTTTTTTTCATTAATCTTTGGAATGTTTGTTTTGTTTTCAAATTCATTTCATTCTAATCTGATTTTGGTTATTTCTTTTCTTGCTGGGTTTGGGATTGAATTGTTCTTTTTCTAGTTCCTTGAGATGATTCATAAAGGAGGCTGAGGCAGAAGGATTGCTTGAGTCCAGGAATTCTGGGCCAGTCTGGGCAACATACTGAGACCTGTCTCAACAAAAAATTTTCAGAAAAATTACCTGGGTGCAGTGACTCATGCCTGTTGTCCTAGTTACATTGGAAGCTGAGGCAGAAGGATCACTAGAGTCCCTGAGTTCAAGGTTACAGTGAGGTATGATGGAGCTACTTTTTAAAAAAAACTCTATCTCAAAAAAATAAAAAAATAAATAAAAAGGAAAAGATGTTCTGTGTACATGTGCCATTCAAAAACACACTGCTGTTTTATAACTTTGCAAAAAATTAAAACTTTTTTTTTATCTTGTAGTTCTGAAAACAAGTAGTATTCACAGCATTCTACCCTTTATTTGTAGCAATATGATATGGGAGGAACACTGGCTGGGGCTGGAATCCTAGCTCCACCATTTGACTTTATTAGTCATCTTACTTTTTGACTTTGGTTCCTTTTATGTACAATGTATAATTTATGTCTTTTATTTTTTTTAGACAGAGTCTCACTATGTTGTCCTCAGTAGAGTGCTGTGGCGTCAAAACTCACAACAACCTCAAACTCTTGGGCTTAAGTGATTCTCTTGCCTCGGCTTCCCAGGTAGCTGGGACTACAGTTGCCCACCACAATACCCAGATGGTTTTTTTGTTGCAGTTGTCATTGTTGTTTAGCGGGTCCAGGCTGGGTTCAAACCCACCAGCCTCGGTGTATGTGGCTGACGCCATAACCACTGTACTACGGGTGCCAAGCCTATGATTTATGTCTTAATGAGGTTGTGATAAAGACTAAGAAAATTGTATATGTTATACTTAGTGATAGACACTAGTGACAAGTACATAGCAATGAAAGTTATTTCTTTTAAAGTTCAGGTTAATGTGAGGGTACAAATAACCAGGTCACAATACTTGAATTTGTTATGTAGAGTCCCTCTTGTAGTTTGTCCCCTCCTAAAAGGTGTGCCATATACCTCTACATCATGCCCATTAGGCAGAAGCACACCAATTCCCCCTCCCCCCCATTGTCCCCTTTGTTTTTTTTTATCAAAGATAAGATGGCCATAAGAGACTGGTTTCATCTCTTGGTTTTCTATTCAGTTTCGTATGTTTATATCTATATTTTTGTGCCAATAACATGCTGTTTTGATCACTGTGGGCTTATAATAATATCTTAAAGTCTAATAGAGTGATGCCTCTAGATTTTTTTTTTTTAACTAAAAATTGCCTTGGCTATAAAGGGGTATTTTTTTTGGTTCCATATGAAATAAAGAACTATTTTTTTCCAGTTCTTCATAGTATAATGTTGGTATTTTAATGTGGATTTCATTGACTCTGTAGATTACTTTCGAGAGTATAGGTATTTTAATAATGTTTATTCTTCCCAGCCAATAGCATGGTATGTTCTTCCATTTGTTAATGTCTTTTGCTATTTCTTTCCTTAGGGTTACACAATTCTCTTTGTAGAGATCCTTCACCTCTTTTCTTAGTAATATTCCTAAGTATTTTGTTTTCTTTGAGGCTGGTGATCTGTGTGTCATTAATTTTCTGAATGATTGTTTTGTTTCCAATTTCATTTATTTCTGATTTAATTTTGGTTATTTCTTTTCTTCTGCCAGGTTTGGGATTAGATTGCTCTTGGTTTTCCATTTCCTTAAGATGATTCAATAGATTGTTGATCTGCTCTCTTTCTGTTTTTCAAATGTAGGCATCTAATGTGATAAATTTTTTCTTTTTTCCTTTGTACCATTGTGGGACCTAGGTTTTGTCTTTTACTTTCTGGGTGTTTAGTTTTCTGGTGATCTATTGTGATGGTCAGTATGAACAATGGGTCTAAGTATTTCCTGTAGACTTGGTCTTATTGTGGCAAACTTCCTCAGTATTTACATATCAGTAAAAGATTTAATTTCTTTATCTATATTGAAGCTTAGTTTCACAGGATACAGAATAATGGACTGAAAATTGCTTTTTTTAAGAAGGTTAAAGGTAGATAATTATTCTCTTCTGGCTTGGAAAGTTTCAGCTGAAAGGTCTGCTGTCACCCTGAATGGATCTGCCCCTCTAGGTCACCTGGTACATACTCCTGACTGCTTGCAGTATTTTCTCTTTTGTCTTGACTTTGGACCAGGGTAATTTCAATGTGTCTTGGAGATGCTCTATTTAATTTCCCTCTAAAAGGAGTGTTTCAAAATCTTGGGAAATTTTCATTTATGATATCCTCCAGTAGGGATTTCATTCCTTTGGGATGTTCCTTTTCCCCTTCAGGGATCCCTATAATTTTTATATCTGAACACTTTGTGAAGTCCCATAATTCTTTGAACTAATGTCCTATGTTTTCTCTCTTCTTTTTTACCTCTTTAATTCCTGAATTAGCTCAAGAGCTTTATCCTCTATCTCTGATATTCTTTTTTCTCCATGGTCTCATCTGTTATTGTTATTTTCTACTGCAACTGTACATTTTCTAATTGACTCCTGCAATTCCTTAAGCTCTGCCATATCCTCTCTGTATTCTTCATATCTTTCATTCATTTTTTGGTTCTGTTTTTCCATTTTCTCATCAATTCTCTTTATTGCCTTTGCTATCCATATTGTAAATCCCCATTCTTTCATTTCCATTATTTCTTAATAGGTAGAATCCTCTGCAGTAGCTGCCTCATGGTCCCTTGGGGAGGGGGAGTTGCTCTGTTTTGTTTTTTTATATTGCCAGAGTTTTTCTGTTGGTTCCTCCTCATGTGTGTTTTCTTCTTGTTCATATCCTTCTCCTGCTTCTTCCTCCTCATTACTTCCTTTACTTTACTTGTTCACTTCCTTCTCCTGCTTTTTCCTCCTCATTACCTCCTTTACTTTAAATTACCTTGTCTCAGAGCTTAGGTGTTGAAGTGGCCTTTTGGTATAAGGCCAAAAGGAAGGGAAGAAGGGTAAACAGCAAGAAGGGAGAAAGGAGAGAAAAAGATAAAGAGAGAGAAAAAAAGAAGGGAGTAAAAGAAAATAATTGAAGAAAAGGAGAAAAGAAGATCAGAAAAAGAAAAAGAGAGTAACAAGAGAAATGGTGGTGTTTGTCAGGGAGCTGTGGTCACACGCTGAACTCTGGGACTTTGTGGTACTGTTCTGGGTGGGTCCCTCAAAGTCAGGAGCTCCTTACCAGCTTGAGTTAAAAACACTTTTTTTAAAAAAAAATTTCCTTTCTATTTCTTATGTCTTATCATAAGAAATAGACACTAACTGTATATGTATTAAGTGAGTTATTTCCTGGTGGGCCAAAGCTTATATATCTTAAGGACAACTTCTTATCTGTTTACTAGGTATATAACTCACATGCATGTTTTCTTATATTAGTCTATGATATGACATAAGAAATAGAAAGGAAATTAATTTTTAAATCAAGAAATAATCAGAACTGTTAAATAGAATGGACTTCTCCGTGATGACTCAGAGCCAAACTCTACAGTTCTCTCCTCCTCTTTGACAGGTCTTCATCTGGGCTTCTTATATCCATGTATCCCTGGGGGCTGCCTATCTTCTTCAGAGAGCATCTCTACTTCTCTCTTATTCCCTCTATCAGCATCTGGAAATCTTGATTTTCAGAGCTATGCACTTGCTTAACCCTCTATGAAAGAGGTAGAAGAGGCTTAGAACTCCTTAGAATGGATATTTATTACAATAGTATCAGTTTATTACTCTTTGTCTTGGCAATACCCTTGTCATTCATTGAATAACTCAATGATTATCTGGTGAATTAATTTATGGGCACAGGTTACTTAGATGAAGAAAGAGAGGCAGGGAAATGACAAAGGTGTTTCTGTATCTGAAAAGCATATTAAAGAATGAAGCAAAAATCGAACTTTCATGCTGTCCTAAACAAGAATGGCTGTGTAGAAGAACAGAAGGGACACCACACGGGAAGAATTGAGCCTGGGGACCAGAGCAAGATTATCAAGAGCTCGGCCAGACATTTCATCTCTTGTCCTCTCATTTTCATTTCCAGAGTGGCAAGTTTGGACTCAGTTGCCTCTAAAGGGCTACTGCACACCTCAGCTTTTATAATTCCACACATGATAGAACTGATATTCTTTCTATTGTTATAGATGACACTATTTTAATTAGGTTCCTAAACCCTGGGGGGAAAATATAACAGTCCATGTGTTGTGTGATAAATTAAAGAAGTGTTTCATCAAATTGAGATTTTTTTTTTTTTTAGGAGAGAGTATTTTTTAATGTATCAGATTTATCTTTAATTTATACTGATACAAAATATCCAAAGAAACTCTCCCAAACTGGGTAGAACTAGTAAGTCATTTAACCAGAATCATGAATTCAAAATAAGTGAGTATTTTGGAAGTACCTACAACATAGTGAGAAATTAGATGTGTTAATTTTTTTTTTGCAGTTTTTGGCCGGGGCTGGTTTTGAACCCACCACCTCCAGCATATAGGGCCGGCGCCCTACTCCTTTGAGCCACAGCACCACCCAGAAGTGTTAATTTTTTAAAAAGCTACTAGAAATGTTTAATCATCTTAGAGAGCTAAAAGTAACCACTTTGGGATATCGTTATACAAACTTTTATCAGTAACTTTCTCCAGTATTGGTCTTTGGGTTTCAGTAAATTTTTAGGGAAGTGAGAGAATCAAGAAGATGAAATAGAGCAATGCACATTTGAATAGGGATTCTAAAAAAAATCAACATATTGAGGGTTTTTCTTTCTTTTTCTTTTTTTTGCAGTTTTTGGCTGGGGCTGGGTTGTGGTATATGGGGCTGGTGCCCTACTCCTTTGAGCTGCAGGCACTGCCCCTATTGAGGGTTTTTAAAAATTAAGATGAAGATGATTCATAATAGTTTTCAAGCTGTTGAAAGGGAATTATGAAAAGGATTGTGTTCCATTATCCTCATCTCCACTGAGGATGGAAGGAGAAGTAGGGGGCTGAATTTGCAGGAAGAGGAGGAATTCATTTAGACAGAAGGATTTTTATTTTTGCTCAGATTACGATTAAACATTGTAACAACTGACTGAGATCTGTTAGGAATCCTTCTTTCTAAAAAACAAAACAAAAAGAAGGTGAAAGAGATTACTTTAAATCCTATTCCTGTTACTATACGTTCCCACTTCATGATTCTTTGATGATCCCATAAAGACTCCAGCATGTCTCCAGAGTTGAAAGCACTGGTGGGAGAGAGAGTTGTTAGAAGCATTATTTTTCTTTTATCATTTAAGATAAAACTCAGCACATATTGTCTACTTTGAAATCTAAACAAATTTATGAGCATTCACGCTAGACAGACTCCAAGGGCTGCCCAGGCCTCTGATGGGAGCCAGCCTGACTCCTGGCACTTGGCAGGTTCATTTCCTCAACTCACTTCAGTGAGCTTTTCAAGTGACTCCAGGGAGGTGGAGCACCTCCCTACTGTTCTGTATTAGAGCAAAATTTAGCAGACACTTAAAAGCATTTCACAGTCTTAGAACAGAAACATAAAATAAATTCAAGTACTTGGATTTTTGCCAAGTCTTTCACAGAAAACTCAAAAAGTCTCTTTTTTCCAGTGGGCATAGCTTGAAATTTCCCTTTGGGTTATGGAGATTAAATAGAATCATGGCTCACATATTTCCAAGTTCGGATAAGAAATCACTGCTCCTTTCGGGTGTTTGTAAGGCATTAATACACCCCAGTGTTGGGACTGGTTAATAGTTGCATGGTGTGTGTGTGTGTGGGTGGGGGCGGGAGGGTGGAAGTTCTATCCTGGAGCAGCCAGAGAGTGGGTAATAGCTAAGAAGGAAATACAGAAAGACAATAATTAAGTATTTGGAAATTAAAAGGAGGTCACTGAAAATCTGGGAACCATCATGGTTATGAAGGCAAGTTCTAGAGGTATGAGGTTCTAATTCTGGCTCTGGCACTTTCCACCATACAAGCCCTTGGGCAAGTTACTTTGTCTATAAACAAAAAACAACAAAAAATTGTCTCACAGAATTGTTAAGAGAATTAAATCACCCAATGAGTGAAAAGTGACAATTCCATGGTCATATTTTGTGACTGCGAACATTAAGAAAAAAAGGCAAAGAATGCTATGATTGACAAAAATCGGTGGCTGAATCACTGGTTTTCACAGAAATGTGTGACCTCTTTGCTTTGTGTTGAGAAATCCTGGGCAATAGCTACTCCTTGACAGACTGGATATTATTTTTTGCTGATTGGCACTTTATCTGCTCCCAGAGAGCTCTTATTCCAGACTCAAAGCTTTGAAGAGCACCTGGCGCCCCTTTGGCCGTCTCTGGAGGAGGCAGGGCTTTGGTCCAGCCCGGCCAGATCAAGTGGGATAATCTCCTGTCTCCATTAATACACAGCACTCAGGGGTTTCCAGCTGCTTCCCTGCCATTTACTCCTGGCTTCAGCCCTGCGAGGTAGTTCTGTAATTAGCATGGATTTTATGGCCACCTTAGGGGGGAAAAGGAACTAACTCAGCAAATATGAATGTAATGGAGAATTTAATTTGATCTTTCCTTTTTAACAACCCATGTGCAACGTGCCAATAGTTTCAGTTCCTAAAGTTCACCTGTGATGGAATTCAAGTTCTTTCTTTTTAAAATAATGGTTTATCCTAAAGGAAGTTTTTCTCGTGAACAACAAAAATACACCAATTTGCTACTTGCCTATGATGATATTTATTTAAGTCGTTATAGTTGGAGAAGAAAATAAAAATTATCAAGTCTTAGATTTCTGTGTTAGCAAGCTACTTTGTGGATTCTCTTTGACTTTTGGGAGAGAAAGTTAACATGAAATGCCGATATTCAAATAATTATGTTAATTAATCTTTGACCCCACCCCTTTCTTTCTTTGACCCCGTTGATTCCTGTGCACTTACAGAATCTGAATTTTTGACTCATATCCATTCTGAAGAAATAATAATAATAAACAACATTTGTTGGGCGTATATGAAACTTCCCTTTACAAATCAATAAAGGGGTACGAGGCAAGAATTATCGTAAGGGCCTAAAACACTGAGAAGGTACAGACCTAGCTAATAATAATAATAATAATAATCAACCACTGTCCCCTTTTTGCTTGATAATAATCAGCTACTCCCCCCTTGCCTGTATTTAATTACAAGTCTGGAGTCACATAGCTGGTGGTCATCAACACTCATATCTTTCACTGTGAATATCATCCCCTTTTTGAAACCTAAAGGGAGTTCTGAGATATCTTCCCAGTCCTGCATTCTAGTGCCCCACACCAAGGAACTGACTCAGCTGGTCCTGTGACCCCCATCCAAGCACCAACTCCGTAAACAAGACAATTTCTACATCTGCATGGTTTTGCCTGGAACCCAGCCAATTGGCAGACCCAATGGCCTAGCTTTTTGCCCACCAAACTGTCTTTAAAAATCCTTTCTCCCAAAAATTCTGGTAGATGGACTTGAGAAATTCCCCCATCTCTTTGCATGGTACCTGTGATATTAAACCCTTTCTCTTCTGTACCACCTGCTACTTCAATGTATTGGCTTCCTCTTGAGCAGTGGGCAGTGAACCTGGTTGGATGGTAACACTTACTATGCAGGGCACTATTTTTAAAGCCCATACAGGCTTGTAGAAGATGTCGGCCTGAAATAATCAAAGGATAGGAATCCAGTTTTAAAGTGGTATTCCAACAGACACCTGGGAGCAGCCTCACAGACTCCAGAGAAATGGGGTCAGTGCTCTGCAGCTAAAAGTTAAGTTTTTTCTTATATGGGCAAAATCCAGAAATGTTTAAGAGAATTGAAGCCTTTTCTACACAAGTCTAGTTTATGAGTTATGGTGACTTAATTAGTTATAGTTTATTTTTCTTCTGTGTGGTATGTTTTGTTTCCATTTCAATTTAAAAGAGTACATTGGCATCCTATCTTAAGACAAAGGAATAGCCAGGAAGTCTTTGTGTGAGGAAGGGAAGAGGGGAGCTTATCTGTAATGAAGTGGAAGGGGGTCTTCCCTGTAACACTTCGGTGATTTACAACATTTTATAAAATAATGCAGGTAAGGAAGAAGGCTGATCCCTAATCAAAGAACACAGGATTAGCACTACCTGGTCACAGCTGCTTGTCACATCGCTTAGGCCTCAATATCACATTTTTTTGAGGCTCCAAATAATTTTTTTTTTTTGCAGTTTTTGGCCAGGGCCAGGTACCCACCACCTCTGGTATATGCGGTCAGCACCCTACTCCTTTGAGCCACAGGCACTGCCTGGCTCAAAATATTTTAGAGTTCCAATAGCTTAGATTTTGAATTACTAATTTTCACAAATGTATCAGGAGAAATAAGAAAAGAAAAAGTAGACGTTCATGCTTTTTGATATTTTTTAGCGTGAAAGCTCAGTGACCTCCTTTACCTTTTCTGATGGAGAGATACAGACTTGGGAATTTACACCTAGGAAGGGGAGAGGACTCTTGGTTCATGTTGACCCATGTAAATGACTGAACCAAAAATCTCAATGAATGGAGGTTTCTTAAGCCCAGATTTTGAGGCTATACTTGAGAGGTTAAGGACCCAAAGATGAAAGATTATTCTGAGGTGCAAGATGAAAGGAAAATTAAGTCCTGGTGCTGTGTGGTCAGTGTGGTCTTTATCCCACCTGGGTGCAGGTGGGGTGAAATCCCTGACTGGGAGATTCCACACGTGGGCCACTGGGGATTTAAGGGTCAGGGGGGCAGAGCTTGGCGCATTCATTATTTCCGGGGTGGGACATGCACTTGATTCTTCCTGGACGGGTTGGTTCTACCTGGGTGGATCAGTTCTACCTGGGCAGGTCAGGGCATTCAACTCTATCAACACCCAGGAAAAACAGAACCACAGAGAAACTGTGGCTGTTTCTGTGGAACCTTCTGCATTTTAAAGCACACAGAGGGGAAAAGCCTGGGGGTGGGGAGCTGATGAGACCACATGGTTACATTCTTGTGAGGCTCAAGAAATCTATATTTTGCATAACCTAAGGGAGTGAAGGAAGCATTGGTTATACACAGACATCCCTGGGTAGGTGGAAGGATGTCTAATTCTGTCTTGTCCCTAGTTTTGTTACCTGCAAGATAAACCTATGATTTGTTATTTGTGTGGAATCAGACTGTCTTTAGTTCCAGGCACCAGTCATAGGTGCAGTTTGCATATCCTTGCTTATGGGTATTTAAGAAGGAATTTTTTAAAATAAATAGTCTGAGGTTTTTACCTTCTCTTTGAAATAAGGACTTGGGGAGTCATCCTGCGATTTTTTGATTTTATTTTTATATCTACGTGTGTTTTGGTTTTGCTTTGAAAAAAGGACACTATTTTATCACATTAGTCAATTGTGTGTTTTTTGTTTTTTGTTTCTGAGACAGAGTCTCACTTTGTTGCCCTTGGTAGAGTGTTATGGCATCACAGCTCACAGCAACCTCAAACTCTTGGACTTAAGCGATTCTCTTGCCTCAGCCTCCCAAGTAGTTGGGACTACAGGTGCCTGCTACAATGTTTGGTTATTTTTTGTTGCAGTTGTCATTGTTGTTTAGCAGGCCTGGGCTGGGTTCAAACCCACCAGCCTCAGTGTATATGACTGGTGCTGTAACCCCTGTGCTAGGTAGGGACACTAAGCCTAGTCAATTGTTTTCATAAGTGCCTTTGTTCTTCATGGCTAATTTTAAATCTTGTTCAAGTTTCTGTTTTCTTCCACATGTGGGTTCCTATTTTAGTTTCAGATCATGGAAGGTTATATGATTATTAGTTTAATTAATGTAAATTTTGAAAATTTATGTCATTAGATAAATAAAATTTTTTTCAAAGACAAATGTAAATTGACTTTAGATTTGTCTGAGCTGTTTTTTTTTTTTTTTTTTTAAGAGGGAGGACAACTGATTGTATCCCCAAAAGAAAGGAGAAAATATTACATTTGACCAAAGGGATTATTTAATTTTAAAATTTAATTTACTTTTACTTTTGGCAGCTAATGTGAACCAAATGCCACTCCAGAATCTGAACAAGGACACAGCCAGTTCTTATCACTAATCTTCTTTTAAAATCCTATTATTTTGCTCCTTTTAAAGATGTCTCTTGAAAGAGCTGCATTCCATCCCTCATCACCTTCTTGTCCT
This sequence comes from Galagoides demidoff, assembly GCA_963574575.1. NCBI lineage: Eukaryota > Metazoa > Chordata > Mammalia > Primates > Galagidae > Galagoides > Galagoides demidoff. Next base: position 18,831 of record CAUYQV010063703.1, read on the forward strand.
CACTGGACAGTTTCTGCTCATAGTTGATCTGCCAGCTCTGCAAACTGGATTTAATTTCTAGATGATTTTATGTCAGACTTGGTTATGTAGGAACACTGCACTGAAAATTGCCTGTACCTGAGAATACACATAGCCATATTTTAATCTGAGTGGGCATGAATTCTCTTCATTTACCCTTTGAAGCATCTTCCTCTGCTGGAAAATATTGACTTTGTAGAGCTCTCATTCTATATTTCACTATCCTGCAGTTGATACAAGGTTCCCCCATTCAGGGCTGGAGAGAGACCCCCATTTTCTAGGCCTGAGCAAACAGCCTTCTCCAGACAGCACTCTCTGGATGCAAGCAGTGTCAAAGAAAAGCAGCCTGATCAGTACCTCATCTGGGCCTTCCTGAAGTGCCCTGCTGCTTTCCCTGGGACAGGAACTATGAAGACCACAGTCATTTGCTAATCCATTCATTCCTAATCAAGGAGGGCAGGATGTTTTCTGTCTGCCAGCTCCTGGCCAAGTGCAACATCCAATTCCTAAGAGCTCTCCTGTTCACAGGCAGTATACGTTCACAGTCTAGAAAAAGACCCAAGCAGGTTTTCCGACTTTGGAATCCCCCCCTTCACTGCTGGAGGCTTTGCCACTCTTCTTTGTTACCCTACTTTCTATATCTTTCTTGGTACATAAACTTGGTCCTGTTACTTATTTGCATGGTCTGGGGTTTCTTTCTTTCTTTCTTTTTTAAATTGAGACAGAGTCTCATTTTGTCGCTCTCAGTAGACTGCCGTGGCATCATAGCTCACAGCAACCTGAAACTCTTGGGCTCAAGTGATTCTCTTGCCTCAGCTTTCCTAGTAGCTGGGACTACAGGCACCCACCAAACACCTGACTATTTTTCGTTTGTTTGTTTGTTTAGCAGGCCCTGGGCTGGGTTCAAATCCACCAGCCCTGGAGCATATGGCTAGTGCCCTAACAACTGAGCTATGGGTGCCCAGCTTGGGTTTTCATTTTTGAATTTCTAGACCAAAGGCTTACTGAAAAGTCAATAACTCAGTGACATGACCAGGCAACCAGTAGATTGTCACTCTCAATGTCTCATCAGCAGCATAACCACTGAATGAATTACCTTGAATGATTTCAGTATATACAAAATGAAAAGTCATTTAATTTTCATTGTTTTATATCCCCATCAGTATGACATGGATCTCAAATAATACTCACCTAGAAAAAATAGGTTTATATAAAGTATAGGTAAAAGGGTAAGAATAATAGGATGATGATTAAATTTATTAAGATATAGGAAGAGAAAGGAAGGAGGTGAAAAAGAACAAAATGTTTAAGCAACAGAGTGACAGAAAAATGTAGTATTACTTTTGGGTCATTATACTATAGGAAAATGAAAAATCTAATTAGTAAATGGAAACAATCAACTCTAAAGAGTCCTTCATTATTCTATGTACAGTTAATCCTTAAACAACATGAGAATAGATGTGTTGAAGTGCCATGTAGTCAAAAATACATGTGTAATTTTTGACTCCTCCAAAAGTTGAGTATAATAGCCTACGTTGATAAGAACCTAACACACCTACTGATACACAGTACATACATGATACTGATACATTGTTGATAATATAGTCAACCAATACAATCAGCACTGTATTCTTGAAGTAAGCAAGGGAAAAGAAAATGTTATTAAAAATCATAAGGAAGAGAGAATATATGTGCTATTCATGAAGTAGAAGTGTATCATCATGAAGGTCTTCATCCTCATTGTCTTAACATTGAAAAGGCTGAGAAGGAGGAAGACAAGGGGTTCATCTTGTTCTCTCAGGGGTGACAGAGACAGAAGAGGTGGAAGGGGAGATAACAGGGTAGGCACAGTTGGTATAACTTTATAAAATGCATTGTAATTTCTGTGTGAGCATTTTGCTTTTTCATTTCTCTAAAAATGTTTCTATGTGGTATTAATTCTTCTTCCCCTACTTGCTTTAGTTTCAGTTCCCATATCATAGAAGGATTCATGTCATAAAAAGAAGTCATGTGCAGTGTTGCACAATCAGGGGAAATAACAAGGAGCAATACAAAATATCACCACTGAATACTACAGAAATCTCGTGCTCAGAGATTTGAAAACATGGAGGAAATGGACAATTTGCTGGAATGGTGCTACCTCCCTACAATCAACCAGGAAGAAACAGAACTCTTGACAAGGCCATCATCCAGCAATGAAATTGAAACAGCAATAAAAAAGCTTTCAATGACAAAATGTTCTGGACCAGACAGTTTCACACCAGAATTCTACCAAACCTTTAAAGACCTTGTGTCTATATTGGAGAATCTATTCCAGAACATTGAGAAGAAAACAACCCTCCTCAACTCCTTCTACAAAGCAAATATAACCCTTATACCAAAACTGGGAAAAGACACAACAAAAAAAGAAAACTATAGACCAATATCATTAATGACTATTGATGCAAAAATATTCAGTATAATCTTAGGAAACAGAATTCAGCTGCACATTAAAAAATAATTCATCATAACCAGGTGGGCTTCATTCCAGGGATATAAGGCTGGTTCAACATACACAAATCTATAAAGTAATTCACCATGTAAAAACAGAGACAATATGGTCCTTTCAATAGATGAAAAAAATAATTTGACAAAATTCATCATTTGTATTTGAAAAGAACACTTAAGAAAACTGGCATAGAACACTTATGAAAACTGGGTCATTCCTTAAACTGACAGAAGCCATCCATGAAAAATACCAGCCAAAAATTGTGTGGAACAGAGAAATACTGACGTCCTTCCCATGTAGAACAGGAACCAGAGAAGGATGTCCACTTTCACCACTACTCTTCAAGATAATGCTGGGAGTTGTAGCCAATGCAATTAGACAAGAGAAGAATATGAAGCGTATCCAAATGGGCACAGAGGAGATCAAACTTTCACTCTTTGCTGACGATCGGATATTATGCCTAAAAAATTCCCCAGGATTCACCATGAGACCCCTGGAATTGAGAAAGAAATACAGAAATCTCTCAGGATATAAAATCAGTGTGCATGAATCAGTAGCCTTCATATACGACAATAGCAGTCAAGCTGAGAATCAAATTAAAGATACAATACCCTTCAAGGCAGCATCAAAGAAAATGAAATACCTTATAATATATTTAAAAAAGGATGTTAAGGGTCTCTGCAGAGGAAATGATGAGACACTCAGAAAAGAAATTACAGAGGATGTTAACAGAAGAGCATATGATACTCCTGGATCAGAAGAATCAACCTTGTAAAAATGTCTATGATACCTAAAGCAATTTGTAGATTTAATGCAATTAAATCCATTAATTTAATGCACTTTAAATCCATTAAAATACCAATGTCATACTTGGAAAATCTTGTAAAAATAGTTCTACATTTCATGGGAACTAGAAAAAAATCCCCAATAGCCAACATAATTCTTTGAAATAAGAACAAATCTGGAGGCATCATTTTATTATACTTCAGGTTATACTACAAAGTCTATAGTGATCAAAACAGCATGATATTGGCATAAAAATGGAGACATGAACAGAACAGAGAATCTGTAGTTGACACCAGCCTCATGTTGGCACCTGATCTTTGATAAAGCAAACAAAAGCAGGGAAAAGACTCCCTGGGTGCTGGGAGAACTAGTTAGTCAAATGTAAAAGACTGAAACTGGATCCACACCTCTCTCCACTTACAAAAATTAACCCACGATAGATAAAAGATTTAAATCTAAGACATTAAACTATAAAAACACTAGAACAGTGGTTCTCAATCTTCCTAATGCCATGACCCTTTAATATAGTTCCTCGTTTTGTGATGACCCCCAACCATAAAATTATTTTTGTTGCTATATTGAAGTAGCAACAAAAGTAGTATTTTATAGCAACAAAAACAATTTTATGGTTGGGGGTCACCACATGAGGAACTGTATGAAAAGGTCACGGCATTAGGAAGGCTGAGAACTACTGCCCTAGAAGAAAATATGGGGAAAACTTTTAATTTTATTGGATTAGGGAAAGAATTAATGAAGAGATCCTACTGGTAATTGCAGCAACAGCAAAAATTAATAAATGGGTTTGCATGCTATGAGTCTGACAAAGGGCTGATAACTAGACTCTACAAAGAAGTTAAGAAAATCAATAAGAAAAGATCAAACAATTGACCTTTTAGAAGTGGAAAAGAGACATGAACAGAAACTTTTCTCATGAGGACACAGAAATGGCCAGCAAAGAACTAAAAGTAGACCTACCATTTGATCCTGCGATCCCATTACTAGGTATCTACCCAAAAGAAACAAATACATTTTACCACATGGACATTTGTACTTGAGTGTTTATAACAGCGCAATTCACAATCACAAAGATATGGAAACAACCCAAATGCTCTTCAGGACATGAATGGATCAATAAATTGTGGCACTTGTGTACCACGGACTACTACCATAGAAAAGTCAGAGATTTCCTATTGTTGTTACCGGGGTGGATTTGGAGAACATTCTTCTAAGCAAAGTATCACAAGAAAAGAACAACAAGCATCTCAGGTACTCAGTGTTAAATTAGAATTGGTATGTTAATGTCTATATGCTCAGGTGAGAGAAAAACTCGCTTAAATTTAAGTAGAGTGGAGGTAGGAAGGACTTGGGTAAATTCACATCCAGCGGACACTTTGCACGGGTATATGGCACACTTCCTAGGTGAAGGACACACCTATTACTAGCACTTTAACCTTACAAAAGCAAACTGTGTAACCTAATTGTATATACCCCTGTATTAATCTGAAATTTAAAAAAATTTCCTGTCCCTTTCTACCTTAAATCCTGACGCTCATTTCTCTTCCTTGCTAATTAATATCCTTCATGGCTTTCCAACCCCTCCTCGCCCCAGAATAGGGTAAGTTGGTCTTCATTAGAAACCTATTCAAACAGATATCCTTTCTTCTAGAATGATTTTCTTAATGATTGTATCTGGAAATTTATCTACTGCCTCTTGATCAGTAGAAGATCTGATTTTCCTGTTATCTTGATTTTTTAAAAATCAAACCTCTTTCTAAAATTATCAAACCATCCTTTGCAGGCATTAAGTTCTCTAGCTTCCTGTTGTTTTCAGTTGTCACATTATAAACTTGACCTCATTTCTTTTTTTAATCATATTAAAAACTACAAGTAAGCTATTATTATAGCAATAGTGAACCCACATAAAAACTTCATTTTCAATGTGAGATAAAAAGACATTTTACAAACAGTGTAAGTTTTTTGCATGTATAATGACAGCTTCATGAATTTACTTTCTTTTTTTTTTTTTTTTTTTAAGAGACAGAGTCTCACTTTATGCCCTTGGTAGAGTGCTATGGTGGTGTCACAGCTCACAGCAACCTCCAACTCCTGGAGGTTGGTTGTGGCGGAGTTGTGGCTTGCCTCAGCCTCCCAAGTAGCTGGGACTACAGGTGCCCACCACAGTGCCTGGCTATTTTATTGTTGCAGTCTGGCCGGGGTTGGGTTCAAACACGCCACCCTCGGTGTATGGGCCGGCACCCTATTCACTGAGCCACAGGCGCCACCCCCATACTTTCTTTTTCTTTTCTTTTTTGACAATGGGCCTTACTTACACTGGATTCATTTATATTGAAATTTGAGACCTCAATCTCAATCTGTAGTACGCGTCACCAATTCAGCCCTTTTTTGTAATGTCATGACTTTGCTTGGTGGGAGAACTTCCAGCATCGCTAGTGACACTTTCTACAGGTCCTGTGGCGTTATTCCAGGTTACAGTGTTGCACTGAACATGATGAAAAATACTCCAGAGCTAGGAGAGATTGGTTTTTACTGTAATACACAATTTACCGCAGAGACTAACTGCTCACACAGAGATGATTGGCATCACACAGGATTTTAAGCAGCTACCTGCAACACTTGAGCTTAGCCTCTGCCATAGAGTCAGGAGGTGGCTATGAGATTATTACAATCGTACAGTATGTATTAGAGTTAATTTAATGCAGTTATGGTTTAATACTGCATCTTTATGTTTGTTTACATTTCCCTTGATGGCAGATGGCACCATGAACAGTATGTTTTGATAAACTTTAACTTTCATGATAGATTTGTATACATTTTCTGGTAGCAAATGATAAAATAGGCTAATACCTACATTAATTTTATGCATTCATGACATACTTAACTTTTTTTATGTACCTGAGCTACGCTTTTCATTTGCAAATTTTTTCCAATTGTTGCAAATACTCCCCCAATTTTCCAATTTATTTAGTGAACAAAGTTTACATTATAAGTGGACCCATGCATGTCAACTGCATTAGAAAAATGAGGAAAAAAATGTTGTAACTTATTTCAGCTTTCTGCCATGTCTAAATTATTTCAAACTATGGATTTGATTGGTCTAGATCAATGACATTAAGTGTAATTTTTTTACAAATGAAACATGGAATGAGAAGAATAAAGAATTGTACAAGCATTTTAAATTATGTAAACTATGAAACTTTGAACCTAGTCATTTGTTATATTTCCAGATTCCCACAAGATGGCAGGATTTCAGAGCATTTTAAACTACGTGCCTTGATGGGTACCTAGAATTATTTTAAATCTTACAACTCGGTTAAGCACAAATCCTGTTTTCTGATCAATGATGCAAATAATACTCACACAGAGAAGGTTCCAATTCTTCCTCGTTATTTACAGATACTACCAAATTGAGGTAATGAAATGATGGGTTTAAAATACTCCTCAGGTAGAGAAGCACTTTCCTGTTTTATAACTTCAGTTTGAAGTCATACATAACCGCCCAGGAACATACTGCTTCATCTGTGTGTTTCTTTTGTTTTATTCATGAGGGTCAGAGATGAACTGAGATCAGCCCTTAACAGATGAAAGGCCCGTCTTGGTATTTCAGTGGTTCCAGCCTCATGGCGTGTGGTTCTGCAGGAGTGAGAGGCAGGGAGGCTTGTCCGTCACTAGGCTTGTACCCATAAATATTTAAATGATTATGTTTTACTCTTTAACGGTTCCATGTACCCCAGGAGATAAGGCTTATTGTTCTCAACTGTTGGATTCCTCATGAAAAAAATGCTCACCATCTCTAATCATCAGAGAAATGTAAATCAAAACCACTCTGCGATATCACCTAACTCCAGTGAGATTCACCCAAATCTGCAGACGCTGGCGTGGACGTGGAGAGAAGGGAGGACTTCCACACTGCTGCTGGGACTGCAGACTAATACAGCTTTATGGAAAGAAGGATGGAGGATTCTTAAAGAACTAAAAGTTGACTTTCCATTTGATCCTACAACTCCATTACTAGGTATCTACCCAGAAGAACAAAAATCATTTCACCACAAAGACATTTGGAGGAAGTGAACTCCTTTCCCCTTCCCCTCCCTTTCTCCTCTTTCTCCTGCACGCCCCCCCCCACTTCTCCTCTCTCCTTTTTCTCCTGCCCCTCTCCCCCCACTCCTCCCCCTCCTCCTCCTCCTCTTCCTCCCCTTCCTCTCCCTCTTCTTCTTGATGCTGGTTGTGGCATCGTAACTACTGGTGGCTCTCGCCAAAGACAGGCCTCTAAGCACGAGTTCATGCTTCTATCTTTGTCGACACTGTTATAACAAAATACGGTAGACTGAGTAATTTATAAACAACAGAAATTCATTTCTTACAGTTCTGGAGGTTGGGAAATTTGAAATCAAAGCACATTAGGTCTGTATCTGCGGAGGGCTTGTATTCTGTTTCATAGGTGACGCCTTTGAGCCATGCCCTTACATGGGGAAAGGAATAAACAAGCTGTCTGTGCCTTCTTTTATAAGAGTACTAATCCTGGATGCCTGTGGCTCAAAGGAGTAGGGCGCTGGCCCCATATGCCGGAGGTGGTGGGTTCAAACCCAGCCCCTGCCAAAATCTGCAAAAAAAAGTACTAATCCCATTCACGAGGGCAGAGCTTTAATCATCTCCCAAAGGCCCCACTTCCAAGGTTTCACCATATGAATTTGGGGGAGAAACAAAGTTCTAGTCCATAGCTTAAGAAAGGAGAGGGAGTTTCTGTACCCAAATTGAAATAAGTTATACTGCTAAGAGATAGAAATGTAAAGATATCACTGTTTCAAACCTTATGTGAGTTTATATTTATCTTCCCTTTTTCTTAATAGATGTGGGTTTATATTCTTTACTGGTTTGTATTTCTTTATCTATGGGGAGGTTCATCTGGGGATCAGTGATATTCCTTTCTGGAAATCAACGTTTAAAATCAAGGTGTAGTTAGACAACTAGATAGTTCCTTCTTCTGATAAGCAGGATACATGTCATTTTGAACTTCATCTAAGTGATAAACCTGGTGCTAGGGTTAAAACTCTACCTAAATTCACCTAGAATTTTGTAGTAGACTGAATACCATGCTTATAAGAACAGTCACCGGTTCTTGAGGGAAAGGCTGGGAGTGGGACACTCTCCTGGCTGTGTAGAGCTGTTTTGCAGCCTGGAGACAAGCCCTCAAGCAATCAACTGGTCTAAGGAGATTAGAGCCGTGGCTCATTAGTAAGCAGGTGTTGGACCTTGAACATTTGTGGTGCCTAAGGGTGGGAGTAGAGCCTGGGGAAAGAACACGTAGCGATCCTTAAGCATGAAGTCCTTGTAGGCAGCCTCACCACACCTGTTGGATAGCATTTCAATAAATAGCTGATGCAGAGGTAGTTTGGGGCGTTTCTGCAGCCACCATGGAGCTTACTCGGTGGTGGCTCAGCTCTCCTGCACCCCTGGGGGGCCTCACCTCTTGCAAGCTTGTACTTTCAATCTGTGTACGGGCTGTTTCCTGCATGTGGTGTTGGCATGACATAGCAGCCGCCACAGAATTTATCCAGTGTTAATGGGAAGATGTTTATGTTACAACATGCTGAAGTTCACAAGAAGATAACAAAGTTGCTGACTTATTAATGGTAAGTACCTCTAAGCTAAGGATGAAGAATTTGTTATCTTATAATATTGGTATCATTAATTATGGCATCTAAACTCAGGAGATGATTACATCAGGTGGTTACGTGGAGGCTTGTGTTTATAACTGATATACCCTTGGGGGAAAGTTTCTTTATGTGGGTTGATCCTTAATTGTGGCACAAACTAATGCCAAAATGCTCACGGCCACTATGAGGGCAATATGTCTCAAGATTGTACAAAATAGTTTTAATTTCCCAGTGACTACTTAGAGAACAGAGCCACTGAAAGGGGACCCCTCAGTAGCAACATAGCAATTTTTTAATTTGCCTACTTGTGTGCAACTTTCAACTTGAAGGAATGTGCAGGAAGAAAAGGTGAAACCAGGATTAGAATCTTGAATGGGTGATCTTGAGGTAGAGATAAGGTGTCGCTCAGCCAATCGACACGTATTATTTCATTCTTACCAGGTAGGCGGCACTGGTTAGAGCTCGTAGGGGTTTTTAACAGTAGACAGTAAATTTGAATATTCTAATGAACGTGAGAATTGCATATGCTCAAATATTTCTTTAATATCAACAACCTAATTAAAAAATGCAATATAAAAATCAGTTCAAGACTTGTTATAGTAACTCATGAAAGGTAGATTATCAAAAGAAGTCAGAGGATCGACACCTCTAAGCCTTGGCTGTAGGAAGGGAAATGTAACATGATGGCAAGGCTCTAGGTTTAAGGCAGGTTTTTTTTTTTTAAATTAAAAAAAATTTTTTTTTTTTTATTGAATGGTAACTGTATATTGATGCACTTCAGGGGTACAGTGTGGTGTTTTCACACACAATCCGAGACACTTCCATCAAACTGGTTAACATAGCCTTCATGTAACTTTCTTAGTTATTGTGTTAAAACGTTCATATTCTACTTATAGAAAGATTCACTTGTACCCTTGTAAGATGAACCACAGAAGTGAACCCTCGAATCCCTCTCCCTCCACCCACTCCCCTGTCAGTATTTTCTAAAGGTCTTATTTCTCCAGCAAAAAATGATATTAAAAGATTGTTGGTTTTAGAATCTTCCAAACATTGCAGGTAAGGGTCAGTGTGTCAAATCCATATTATAGTGTACATGTGAAAATTAGAACAGACCGTATATTTTTCCCACTCTATTTGCCCTATATCTCCTCTTTTGTCACAAAAAAACCAGACCTGGAGAAAATCCCCCCCACCTCTTGGAAGCCTCTGGGCAGCCAATCACATCTTGTTAACATAATGTAAAATATGTGGTCGTGGTCGTTTAGTCAGAAGTGACACTATTTTAATAGCATCACAATGTGCCCCAGACACCTTGGACTTTCTGTGATAAGACATTGTAAAGGATGCTGGTGAGTTACCTCTCCGTCTTGGGTAAATTGAGTGAAAAGCAGTTCCCAGCTGCACTTCTCTACATAAAGACTCAGAGAAGGCGAAAGAGTTCAAATATAACCTCATTAAGTAAGACAGCAAGCCTAAGTGGCATACAAAGCTATTAAACAAACTAGATTGGTCCATAATAATAAGAAACATATTTCACATCTGTTGCACAGTACAGAGCTTTTAACAAGTAATAGGCATAACGTGCTGGAAAATAGTTGCTATTCCCCTTCAGTACATCATTGTCAATGGCAGTGCTGTCTCAAAAGAAGCACTTATCTCATACACTTTATTGCTTGATAGCTTGCTGATTGCTTTTACAAAGCAATAAATTGATGGCCTGATTCAGCACTGACATTAGGTTATGTTCCTTTTCAGTGATTGATGCCTCAAATTAGAACTCCTGTATTCTTCTCTGCTTTGGAATATGAAATTCTAAACAGGCTTGTCTGATGTCACAAATAAAGCAGTGTAACTGATGCCAAGTGAGCCATATTTATTCATTTAAATAACTAACTCTCCCTTCCCTTTAATAATTTTTTCATAATTTATGTTTTAATGTCTCCATGCCCAATTAAATGGTCTAGCCATAGTTTAAAAAAATCTTGTAAACATAAGGTGTATTCTTTTAAAATTTATATTTTCAAAGCAGCTGCGTGACAATGTACTAAATCAGAATATATGAATTATTAAAAGATCATTTAGATAAATTAAATAATTGAACGCTTTCTGCAAGTTTAAAAAACAAAAATCGATTTATTATTTTCCATTAACTGAAAATAACTAATTTTATAATTTAAAAATAGTAATAAAACTAGATAGGTAAAATAAGTAAATAGAAAAGCAAAGCTGTGGTTTATTTGTTTTATGTTGTTTTCACTCTTTTTTTTATTTTTATTTTTTATTGAATGGTAACTATGTACATTAATGCACTTCTGGAGTACAGTGTGGGGTTTTCACATGCAATCTGAAATACTTCCATCAAACTGATCAACACAGCCTTCATGTCATTTTCTCAGTTATTGTTTTAAAACATTCTGATTCTACTCTTAGAGAGTTTCACTTGTACCCCTGTAAGATAGACCTCAAAAATGACCCTCCAATCCCCCTCCCTCCACCCATTCCCCCCTCCCTTCTCCCTCCCCCCTCCCCTGGGGTTCTTATAAGAAGAAGGGAGTCATGACATGGAGACGACAAGGATGGCCTGTGAGGACACAGGGAGAGGAGAGAGGCCCCAGGAGAAACAGCCCTGCCAACACCTTCATCTCGGATTTCTAGCCTCTGTGGGAGAGGAGGAAGAGGCAACAGAATAACTGTGAGAAAATAAATGTTTGTGGTTAAAGCTGCCCACCCTGCCATGCTGTGTACAGAGGCTGGAGCAGACTGATGTGCACACACACACACACAAATATATCTACTGAATGGTTGGCATGTTTGTTTATTTTTACATCTGGGTGTATGTATACAATATGTGTTTAAAGTGATATATATTTATTTTAATATAAAATATAGTAAAAAATATTGATTATTTAAAATAATAAGTAATAAAATGTGAGTTGCAGTTGTAGTTCTTGTTATCTTCCCTTGCCAGATTTCCTTTGCTTCTCTGCAGAGGTAACAACTGTCTTGAATTTGGTACATAAACATTCAGTCTCTGTGTATACTTTGACATGTGTATATAGGGTGAGTATTGCTTATCCAAAATGCTCAGGCCCAGAAGTATTTCAGATTTAGGATCTTTTTTTTGAATTTTGGAATATCTGTATTTATATAATGAGATATCTTGGGGTTGGGACCCAGCTCTAAATATGAAATGCATTTATGTTTCTTACACACTTTTTTAGGGAGTCTCACTCTGTCATCCTGGGTAGAGGGCCCTGGTGTCATAGCTCACAGCAATCTCAAACTCTTGAGCTTGAACAATCCTCTTGCCTCAGCTTCCTGAATAGCTGAGACTATAGGTGTGTGCCACCATGCCCAGCTTAGTTTTTCTATTTTTAGTATAGATAGGGGGGTCTTGCTCTTGCTCAGGGTGGTCTTGAACTCAAAATCTCAAGCAATCCTCCCACCTCAGTCTCCCAGAGTGCTAGGATTACAGGTGTGAGCTATTGTACCCAGCCATGCTTCTTAGACACTTTGTACACATAGCCTGAAGGTAATTCTATACAATATTCTTAATAGTTTTGTGCATGAAACCAAGTTTTGGCTGCATTTTGACTGTGACTTTTCACATGAGATCAGGTGTGGAATTCTCCACTGTGGTGTCATGGTGATGCTCAGAAGTCTGTTTGGAATTTCAGAGCATTTAGGATTTCAGGCTTTTGGATTAGGGATTCTCAACTCATAATGTGCTTTTGGGTGTTCTGAACATGTGGAGCCACTGAAGCGCAGTCAAGTTCTTGCTCAGCTTGTGCTGTGCCTTTGCAGTCCGTTGTGTATTTTGCACTGAAAGCACATTTCAGTTCTGGCTGGCCACATTCCTCGTGCTCAAAAGCCACACGTGTGGCTGGAGGCGACTGTATGGGATGGCACAGTTGTGGTCCTTACAGATACTCAGTGCTCACCCTCACCCTGTGCACACACGGTATTCAGTGTGTGTGATTATAATTTCTGTGCAAGCTGCGTGCATTCTTTAGCGGCATGCCTTTTCCCTCTCAGCCAATGTGTTCTTTAAATTTATGTCTCTTGATGTAGCTAGTTTGTTCATTTTCAATACTACGTAGTATCTTTTTTGCTCACCAGCTCCCCTAAGGGACAATGAGGTGGTTTTCAGTTTGTTTCTTTTATAAACAATTCTGCAATGAATTGAACATCTTGGTATGAGAGTCCTCCTGTGCCTTTGTGAATGGTTCTGTAGGACTGACCTTCAGAAATGAAGTTATTACTGGGGTGGCTCCTGTGGTTCAAGGAGTAGGGTGCCGGCCCCATATACTGGAGGTGGCAGGTTCAAACTCAGCCTTGGCCAAAAACTGCAAAAAAAAAAAAAAAAAAATGAAGTTACTGGGGAAGAGCTTATGTACCTTTTTGGTTATAATATATACACCTGAAGCCTCCTGCAAGGAGTCAGGAGTAGTACCTTAAAGTATATGTCAAGTGCTGACAAGGTTGCAGGAAAATTATGCTAATTTCCAGTGCATGAAAATTGGTACCCATGGTTTTCTTTTGCATCTCCCCAAATCCTGGTAAGGCTGACCCTCTCTTTGTGTGCTTCTTACATGCTTCCCCACCTCTTGCTCCTCTTCCACTGGTAGCTGTTTTGGGTGGGGCTGGGTCTTTTCCTTCAGGCACCCGACGTCAGCACCTGTCACAGAGAGACACACGAGACAGGGGTGTCAGGAACGCTCTGCTGCTCCCGTTGAATTTCTCCCCTCAGCATTTTAATCTGTGCTTTGCTTTGCTTTTCTCACTTGAAACAATGGCCCAGAGAAACCCACTTGGACCAGTGGCCATTCAATTTTGTAAACATCTCTTTGCGATACTGGTGTTGGTGTGTCTGTGTGGATGGACAGTGTTTTGTTGATCCATTCCTCGTGGACATCACCTAAATGCTGCTGTGAACATGGGCATGCACATATCTGTTGGTGGCTGTCCAAGTTTGGGGGACAGGCAGCAGTGCACCCCCTACTAATCCAAGGAAGGGCCCATTGAAGGATGCATTGGCTCCCAGGAGCCTCTGTTCCCACAAGGAAGATGGAGGAACGGGAGAAGGGCTTCTCCACCCTGGATGCTTATGGCGCTTTGAAAGCTGCGACCAGCCTCATGGCTGGGTTCACTGTCCCTTCCAAATCTGGTTGCATCAGGGCAAAGCCTGTCTTCTGCCTGTGGACGTTTTTCATGTTGATGTGGAATGTGGCCTTTGTCCAGGAAATTGGTGCTCTATTTTTCTCTGCTCTTTCATTTGTTGTTGAGTGTTGAGAGATGGGGAACCTCTTTAGTGTGGGAGGGAAACTGTTATGGATTTAATTTGTGATTCCACATTTAATCCCTTCCCTTCAAATGATTTTAAGGCTTGCTTGGTCAAGCCAACTCTGTGTGGGGAGGTTCTCTTTCCCTCCTTCCTGAAAGCCAGTCAGCATAAGGACAAGTCTGAGGAGCAGGAACATACTCCTTTCTTTTTCTCACTTGACTCTTGCTGGCTTTGCACATAACTGAACGTTTTGTGATGAGAGGATAGAGCCCATTATTCATTTAATTAACTCCAACTTGAAGGTCTAGCATTTTATTTACAATCAACCTTGCTGAGTTATAATTTACAAACACATACAATAAAATGTACCTACTTTAGGGTGCAGTTGGTGTGGAAAACAGTATGGCAGTTCCTTAAAAAATTAAACACAGAATTACCATATAACCCAGGAATGTCACTTTTGAGTACATACCTGAGTGAACAGAAAGCAGAGACTTGAACAGATGTTGCACACCTGTGTCCTTAGCATTACTTACAATAAGCAAATAGTAGAAACAAACCAGGTGTCTGTCAGCAGAGGCATGGATGAACACAGTATGGTCCCTGCCTGTGACAGCATGTGATTCAGCTCTAAAAAGGAAGGAGGACATGATGCTTGGTGGAAAAGGTCAGGCACAAAGGATGCATCCTGTGTGATCCTGTCACAGGTCCCCAGAGACAGGAAGTAGAAGGTGGGTGCTCGGGGTGGGAAAGGGAAGGGTGCTAGTATGTCATGGGGCCGAGTTCCAGTCTGGGAAGGTAAGAACGGTGTAGAGATGGAGGGTGGTGAGCACTGGTGTCTCATGGGGTAGAGTTCCAGTCTGGGAAGGTGAGAACATTTTGGAGATGGAAGGTGGTCAAGGCTGGTATCTCATTGGCAGAGTTCCAGTCTGGGAAGGTGAGAACGGTGTGGAGATGGAGGTTCGTGGTGGCTGCACAGTTCTGTGAGTGTGGTTAATGAAGTGAGCCGCTTACCTAAAAATGGTTGAAGTCCTAAATTTTATGTATATTTTAGCACAATTAAAAAATGAAGTGCTTAAGCGTACAGTTGTGTGAATTTTGATGAAAGTGCATGACAGGATGACCACTGCCTTGATCAGATGTGGCCTCTTTCTACATCCTCAGAAGTCTTGTGGTCAGTCTCCCCTCTCATGCTCACCCCAGCTATCTACTCTTCTTTTTTTTTGAGATGGAGCCTCAAGCTATCCCCCTGGGTAGAGTGCCATGGCATACAGCTCATAGCAACCTCCAACTCCTGCCTCCGCCTCCCAAGTAGCTGGGACCACAGGCGCCCGCCACAACGCCTGGCCATTTTTTGGTTGCAGCCATCATTGTTGTTTGGCAGGCCCGGGCTGGGGATTCGAACCCGCCAC
>CAUYQV010063704.1:0-24681 GCA_963574575.1 Galagoides demidoff
ATACAAATACACAAATGCTTATTTTTGGTCCTTTTGGAAAAAAGAACTAAGTTTCCTTTTTTACATGGCTCCAGGCACAAAACTAGATTGTAAGACAGTAACTGCAACATTCTTAGTGTTTATCCTTGCAATTCTTTAAATGTCACCAGTCATAATAGCAATGAACTCCTCTTGATTAACTGTGGTAGGAAAGAAAGAAAATGAAATAATCAGAAATACAAATATCTTACAACTCCCATTATACACTAAGTATTTCTGAAATTTTATATTACACAAAGTTCTTAATAAATCAAGACATAGTTTTTGCTGTTAATTCTTTGCTAAGAAACTGAGTACGTTTATTAAACAGAACTTCTTGAATACAAAAATACATAAAATGTGATAAACATTATAAATGAGCACTCTATAACATTAACTGGATAAAAGATAAATAAATTACCAGAAAAGTCAGTCATTGTCTTAACATTTGTACACACTTGCTAAAACAGTTTTCAAAGCTTCACATTTTAAATTTCTTAAGTGGTTCAATAACTGTCTTTATAATTTTTATTCTACTAGTTCATTTAGCAAATCCTTCCCTCATAAGTAAACATGATTATGCATATAAATCATAATTCTAAAAATGAAAATATTAAAATCAGAAAAAAATGTTAAAGTGTTGTATAACTTTTATATATTTAAAAGCCTATTTTAACAACAACCAAAAAAAAGAAATTCAAATGAGGCCACCACACTTAAAAAGGGCTCGGCACCTGCAGCTCAGCAGCTAAGGCACCAACTATATACACAGGAGAGGGCAGGTTCAAATCCAGCCCAGGCCTACCAAACAACGACAACTACAACCAACAAATAGGCGGGCGATGTGGTGGGCACCTGTAGTCCCAGCTACTCAGGAGGCTGAGGCAAGAGAATAGCCTAAGCCCAGGAGTTGGAGGTTGCTCCGAGCTGTTATGCCATAGCACTCTACCAAGGGCAACACAGTGAGACTCTGTCTCAAAAATAAAAAAAAAATAACAATCAATAAAAGTATCAACAGAAATGGCAATTTGAAAAGATATAGATTTAATCTTAATTACCAAGGTAATACAGCAATTATAAAGTATAGATGTATATGCAGAAAATAATCCCTAGGGAGCAACTGCTAGTTTGCCAAAATTACAGATAAAATTCAATAAGGACCTTCAACTTATAAAAGCTTAATGTTTATTTTATTTTATTTTATTTTTATAAGAGACAGAGTCTCACTTTGTCACATCTCACAGCAACCTCCAACTCTTGGGCTTAGGTGATTCTCTTGTCTCAGCCTCCTGAGTAGCTGGGACTATAGGCACCTGCCACAACACATGGCTGTTTTTTTTGGTTGTTGTTGCAGTCTGGTCAGGCCCAGGTTTGACCTCTCCACCCTCAGAATATGAGGCCGGCGCCCTACTCACTGAGCCACAGGTGCCACCCATAGCTTAATGTTTAAAACAGCAATCTAGAAATAGGAAATCAGATAATCTAACTAAATTTGAAAAACCAATACACTAAAACAAACCAATTAATAAAAATGTTCAGAAAATACTTCCACTTTATAAACAGGTGAGTTCATGAGCCCTAAGTCTTAATATACACCTTAGCAAGGCAAAAGTGATGGATGATGACTTTGACAATGGTCCAAAGTCTCTCTTCCACTGAGACCTAAGAGATCTGGATTCCAGTCACAGCTCTGCATCTCATTTTCTTCCTTGAAAAACATTCAATGAGATGGTGCTGTAGGTTTTTCTAACTCGTATGTACCCTACATGGTAATATATGAAAATATTCCCTTGAAAAACATCATTTGTAAGTGCCTAGTGAGTACCAA
The DNA here is from genome assembly GCA_963574575.1 of Galagoides demidoff. NCBI lineage: Eukaryota > Metazoa > Chordata > Mammalia > Primates > Galagidae > Galagoides > Galagoides demidoff. Next base: position 1,847 of record CAUYQV010063704.1, read on the forward strand.
CATCACACTTAACCAGGTGTTATGTATATATCAAAACGGACACCAGGCTTCCTGATCTAGAATATATTAACTGAAGTAAGGAAGACATTATATGATAATATAAAATTATTGTTAATTTTCTTAAGTGTAACTATGGTACCATAGTTATAAACAGTAAATTCTGGTTTTTAGTAGACATATACTAAAATATTAACAGATTGGTTTGCCACCAGCCACATACACCAAAGCTGGTGGGTTCGAACCCAGCCTGGGCCTGCCAAACAATGACCACTACAACCAAAAAACAGCCAGGCATTGTGGCAGGCACCTGAAGTCCCAGCTACTTAGAAGGCTGAGGCAAGAGAATTGCTTAAGCCCAAGAGTTTGAGGTTGCTGTGAGCTGTGACACCACAGCACTCTACCCAGGGCAACGTAGTGAGACAGTCTCAAAAAAATATATAATAAAATAAAATGTTAGGAGAGCAAGTCCTTAAAATATGGATATTTTCAAATGGTTCAGAAAAAAATACACACACCATAAATAAAGCAAATAGAGTAAAATATTGATGACTGACTCTAACCAAAAGGTACAACAGTGTTCACTATACTAGTCTAATAATTTTTCTCTATGTTTGAGAATGTTCATAACAAAGTTAGAAAAATTTAACCAATTATAAGAATGAAAAAAATATATTGTACTTGTTTCAGAATCCACACAGAAAATCTGACTAATTATATCAGTTTTATACTTGAAACACAGAACAAATATTATATAACACCAAATATGATCTATTACTAAGATAAAGACCAAAAATTAGTGTTAAAAAAAAATCCATCATAATGGGAAAAATCACTACTGATGAGAAAAATTCAAGTAAATCATGACTTGGGCTCTGATGTAGAAATACAGTATTTGGAAAGGAAAGAGAGCTGAGTGGGAGAATACCATCAGACACAGTCACAGAAAGAGAAAAGCGTATGCCCAGCAAAGATAGTCTCTGCATTAAGAATGAGCTGTCCAGAGCATACAGAGGACCATGAATACGAGAAACCCATAAGACAGACACTATGCCATACATGGTGAGAACATCTATAATATTTTCAAACTATTTTCAAGGGTCTGACAAATTGTGGTAGTGACCTTTCATTTTTACAGTTAAATAAACATGTCTACCTTAAGAAAACTGTAATTCCTTTCTCCCCCAATTAAAAAAAAAAAAAGAGCCCAAATATATAAAATCTTTAAACAATTTAATAAGTGTGCACCTTCATTTAAGAACCTCCAATTTAAGCAGGGCATGGGGGCTCACGCCTGTAATCCCAACACTTGGGAGGCTGAAGCTGATGGATTGCCTGAGCTCACAGGTTCGAGACCAACCTGAGCAAAAGCAAGACCCCATCTCTAAAAATAGCTGGGCCTTGTGGCGGGTGCCTATAGTCCCAGCTGCCTGGGAGGCTGAGGCCAGAGAATCGCCTGAACCCAAGAATTTGCTGTTGCTGTGAGCTGTGACAAACAGCGCTCTACCAAGGGTGACCAAGTGAGACTCTGTCTCAAAAAAAAAAAAAAAAAAACTCTAAGCAATCTAGACTGAGGTATCTAGAACAAAACAGGAAGCAATAGTGTGTTCTTAAGAACATAATGCCAACAACCTTAGAATGATCTTTATATAAATTATTTTAATAGGCTCAGCATCTGAAAAAAAAAAAAAATAGGCTCAGCATCTGTAGCTCAAGCGGCTAAGGCACCAGCCACATACACCAGAGCTGGCAGGTTCAAATCCAACCCAGGCCTGCCAAACAACAACGACAACTGCAACCAAAAAATGCCTGGGCATTGTGGCAGGCGCCCATGGTCCCAACTATTTGGGAGGCTGAGACAAGAGAATGGCTTAAGCCCAGGAGTTGTAGGTTGCTGTGAGCTGTGATGCCACAGCACTCTACCCAGGGGGACAGCTTTAGGCTCTGTCTCAAAATAATAATTATTATTATTTTAATAACATAATAGAACCATGATTAAAATATTCAAAATCTGAAGTCTTTGTTCTATTACTTAAAGATCCAAAATTTTTTCTCCATCTGTAAATTTTCAATAATTTTAAATTAAACTTCATACAGAAATTCAAGTCACAAAACAATTTTTTATTAGTTTTCTATGTACACACTTTAAAGTATAATAGTATTTCAAAAGTCTCTTAAACTACAGTCAGCCCTCACATCTATGGGTTCTACATCCATGGTTTCAAGCAACTATAAATTAAAAAAACTGGGGAGATGGCCAGGCATGGTGGCTCACACCTGTAATCCTAATACTCTGGGAGGCCAAGGCAGCCAATTCATGTGCTTGAACACATGAATTTGAGACCAACCTGAGCTAGAGCTAGTTTTGGATCTCTAAACAAATAGCCAAGTATTGTGGCAGGCGCCTGTCATCCTAGCTACTCGAGAGGCTGAGGCAAGAGAATCACTTGAGCCCAGGAGTTTGAGGTTGCTGTGAGCTATGATACCATAGCACTCTACCAGGAGTGACAAAGTAAGACTGTCTCAAAAAAAAAAAAAAAAAGGGAAAAGAAAGAAACAGCGAGGCTCCTGTGCCTCAGTCAGTAGAGTGCTGGTCCCATATACCCAGGGTGGTGGGTTCAAACCCAGCCCTGGCCAAACTGCAACAAGAAAATATTGTGGCAGGACATTGTGGTAGGTGCCTGTAGTCCCAGCTACTCGGGAGGCTGAGGCAAGAGAACCACCTAAGCCCAAGAGCTGGAGGTTGCTGTGAGCTCTGATGCCATTGCACTCCACCAAGGGTGACAAAGTGAGCCTCTGTCTCCAAATAAAATAAAATAAAAAGAAAGAAAGAAAAAGAAATTCGGGAGAAAAAATTATAAAAAATAACAATACAACAATAATATAATATCACAACTACTTATATAGTATTTACATTATATTTGGTATTATCATCTAGAGATGATTTAAAATATATAGGACAAGCACATAGCTTATATGCAAATAAATACTCCACTGTTTTATTCAAGGGATTTGAACATCCATGGATTTTAACATCCTTGGGAGGTCCTGGAACCAATCTTCTCTAGATACGCAGGGATGACTGTATTCCATGATATCATGCCTAAAACATAATACTTAGAAAGTAGAAGTAGCTAAGGAAATTAAACTAGCTACTTTACTACTAGAGAGCCTATAAGAAAAGTAAAAGAGAATCTGTGATACCTTCACACATTTGGTTTTATAATCTTCTCTATCAATAATATCTTATATCAAGTTCTTATATCTAAAAACCCTAGCCCAATGCCTAGCTCAAAATAAGCATTTGATAAAATGCCAATTTAACCAAACAAATATGATTTTTTCCCTCTATACTTTTATTAACAAATTTTTTCATATATCAATCATTTCATAAATCTTAATACAAGTTGCTAACAGTAAGTATTTTATAGAATTAAGTAGATTCAGTACCTTAGAGACCATCTAGCTTTGAAAGGAAAAACAAATTTTAGCACTGAAAGTATCAGTTGAATATGTTGCCTATACACTGCTTCCTATAATGGTAAGTACCTTTTAAAACTCCATAAACATACCAAGGGACAGTACAGTACATTTGAAAGTACTCATATGTTCTTTGTCATTATGGAGATCTGAGTTTGAGTTCTGACTCTGCCATGTACAGTATTATGCCGTGTACAGTATTAGCTTTATGTTAACTGCGGGAAGGTTATCTCAAAGTTTTAGTTTCCTTATCTATACACATACATGTATCTACCCTATGTTTATATAGGTACAATATTGTATCTACTTTACAAGTTATAAAAATTAAGTTACATAATTCACAAAGTAACATGCTAAGCCTATGTCTAACATACAGTAACCATTAAATAAATGTTAACATCACTATTTAAAAGATGATCCATTGTTGGCTTTTTATATGTTGCTTTCATTATTCAAAAAAAACTTACTGTTTTATTTTATGTATTTTGGGGAAGAGTGTGATATCTATCATTACCACAGCTTTATGCCTACCTTGCAGTATACAGAGTGGCCATAAAGATAAAGTTAGTGTGCAATTTGCATACCTTTGTGTTTTTTTTTTGTTGTTTTTTTTTTTTAAGACAGACTCTCATTATGTCACCCTCAGTAGAGTGCTGTGACGTCACAGCTCACAGCAACCTCAAACTGTCAGGCTTAAGTGATTCTCTTGCCTCAGCCTCCCTAGTAACTAGAACTACAGGCGCCCACCACAACGCCCAGCTATTTTTTTGTTGGGAGTGTCACTGTTGTTTAGCAGGCCCCCGCTGGGTTTGAACCCACCAGCCCCAGTGTATGTGTCCGGCACCCTAACCACTAAGTTATGGGCACCGAGCCATTGCACACTATTTTAAATTGCACACAAACTTTATGGCCACCCTGTATATCATATTTACCTTTAACTCTACATTTATCATGTTTATTATTCTATACATACAGTAAAAAAAAAAACATTTTCATTGCTCTTAAGATACTGAAAAGTGTGATCATAAAGACAGAAGAATTACTTAAGTCCACAAAAAAGGCAACAAAGTATAATCTTTAGCAATTTAACATAAAAAGAAACCAGTTATAAATCTCTAAACAAAACAAATTTCCAGCCAAAAGAATACATATTAAATGTATGAAAGTATCAAAACAGTCTGTTTCTTTAAATGCTATGGGCCCTCAATGGAATTCTCATAATTCATACAGACACCATTAGGAGAAGCTTTTGAGGAAAAAGATGTTTCAGATGTACCTGGGAGAATGCATAACATTTTAGCAGACAGAAACTGGCAATTAGAGCATTTTAAGATTAAGGAACTGCATGACAAAAGGCACACCATAAAAAAATGTGTTGTCAGGATATCCTGTGGAAGTACATAAATACAGAAGATGAGAGTTAAAGTAGAAAAGTGGAAGAATACAGTGGGAAATTATTTGAGATGGGCTGGGTACCTATACCTCAGTGGCTAAGGCGCCAACCACATACACAGGAGCTGGTGAGTTCAAGCCCAGCCCAGGCCCGCCAAACAACAATGACGACTAGAACCAAAAAAACAGCCAGGCACTGCGGCAGGCACCTGTAGTCCTAGCTACTTGGTTAGCTGATACAAGAGAATCACTTGAGCCCAAGAGTTTGAGGTTGCTGTGAACTGTGACACCAGGGCACTCTTATCTAGAGCAACATAGTGAGACTCTGTCTCAAAAAAAAAGAAAAGAAATTACTTGAGATAGGACAGATCACAGAAGACTTTGAACTTTGTAGGCAGCTAATCACTCTGTTTAAATACAGAATGACATCATCAAATCTGTATTTTAGGAAAAGAATACCACCAAGAGACTGAAGAAGAAAGAGATTAGTTGTTCACTTAAGAGAGCTATAAGGAAGCTACAAAGATTGCAAAGTGAAAACAGGAATCACATTTGCCTTTTTTATTGTGTAGAACCAGTCAGCACACAGAACATTGCAACCAGTAGGCAGACAAGGAAAGACTAAATAAGGCCATTATAACATTCCTAATCAGAAATTAGGGTGTGAACTAAGACAGCTGTCACGGACAAAGAGAAAATATTACAAACATTTGAAGGGTAAAATCAATAATATTTAGCAATAGTTTAGAATTTAGAAGTACATGTAGGTTGAGAGAGAAGGCATTTATCTCTGAAATTTTACTGAGAGGCTGAAATTTTGGTGAGGTTTTAACTTTAGAGAAAAAGTAAAGTACCTTCTTGAAGTATAGAACTTCATATTATAATATGTATAATTGGTTTTAAACATCTACTTCTAAATTGAATATATAAAATATTTATGCAAAAAGCCCATTACAAGAAGTGAAATGTTTAGAAAGGGTCTTAAAAGTCATTTATTGTTAAAAAAAAAAAAATGTATATGTAGCATCAAATACTTGGAAAATATGTTTTACTCAAAACTTACTTTCTCCATCGCCGTCTTTATCAAATTCTTCTATCATAGCCCGGAGTTCTTCATCACTCATGTTTTCACCCAATTCTCTAGCAACACGTCGCAAATTCCTCAAGCTTATTTTGCCTGAATCATCATCATCAAATAGCTTAAATGCCTTCAGTATTTCTTCATGTGGATCTCTTTCCAATATCCAGTCTGTCACTACAGTTAAAAAAATTTAAAAAGTAAAGAATAATCACAAAGGTATTCATTTATTTATTTATGAAATCAACTAAATACTAGATAAGAATTAAAGCTGTGAATCTGTAAACCTTTAGTCTACAATAAAATGTCAAATTAGATCCCCAAAACTCAAAATAAACTTGAAATTAGAAAAGCCAAATCCATAAATTATAATCTTTTTTATTATCAGTGATTTGTCTTATTGTAAGAGTGAGCAAAACTGTATCACACAAAAGCAAAAAATGAAAGGATCATAATTAGAAGCATATTTACTTAAGGGGGTACTATTATCAACAACTGTAAGAGGCACTACTGACCTCAAGCACTCACATAACCTAGTTGCAGAGAACAAAACAATTAGAGCTAACTAGATAAAAGCTGTTTGCTGGTTAAACTTAATAATAACACTGATTCACCCTCAAATACAATTAAAAACAAACAAAAATTACACAAGTTGAGAAGTTACCAAGAAAAACTACCATCGCTTATACAGGCACAATCTCATACAGTACATAAAAATTTCACTGATATCTTCATGATTATAAGAACATCTTGGTTTTCCAAAATGCAGAAAATAGTAAAAAGGCTTATCTGACTATAGTAATAAGCAAAAAAAAAAAAAAAAAACTCTAGAAAGGATATCTCCCCAAAATCTTATCAATTTTGTTCACAAAGACAACTCTCAGGCCACTAAAAATAAATATATAATTTCAAACCTTAATAGGTAATATATTTTAATTTATATTCTGAGATTATAAATATAATCATACATAACAATATAGTAAGCTTATAGTTATTTTTGATTTTTCCAGTCTTTAATTTATAGCCAAACAGCAAAAACTGCTATGGTATTAGATTTTTTAACTTACTAGATAAAATTCTCAAACTATCAAAGTAAACATCTCTAAAGTAATAATACATGCTATCTACCATCATATGAAAAGGTCTTTATGACTTTCACTATGCCATTAAAAATAACTCAGCCCTTTTCAGGGCTACAGAATGATCAAGAAGTGGCAACTGCTTATAGATAGAAAGTACTAGAATGTTTAATGCACCCAGAATGAAAAAAAAAAATACAATCCAAGTCTCCAACAAGTTATTGTTGTTTTGCTGCTGTATCATCCATAGTCAGTGAAATAAGCACCTATTCAAGCTAATATTAGACCATCTACTCATATATTCAACAGTTTTCTTTTATCCGAAAAGACTTCCAAGTAACTAATTGAAGTATATTACTATACGTATGCAAATCATCAAGGCTCATAAATATTCAGTCAAAAAGGAGCTGGCATATCTACAGCCATAACACCAAAATAAATACCACACTTAACTCTATGGCTCATACTCAACTCATTTTGAATTTAATCCCAACAAAAAAGCAGGACAAGGAAAAAAAGTGTTAAGAAATTTTCCTCACCAATTAAATAATTTACATGACAGGTGAACCAAAAAGGCAGCTTGCTGAAAGTATTAATGTACTTAAAGAAGCAACAGGGTGATCTGGGGAACAGATGGGGCTCCAAGATGCATGAATTCCTATCCCACTGGTGCTTTGTGTTAGTTATTGCAGATTTATGTGTCTATATAATCTTTTATCAATACTCTCCATTAAAATGCAGCTCTTCTTGGAAATTGTAAGTGTTCATCAATTTATGACAGCTATGGTGACCCTCCTCCAGGCCTTTATGTTCTATTCAGGTTCTACAAAGTAGAATCTAATTATAGGAAATACATTTTCAATGATCAGTCAATTGACATAGCGGCAGTCACAGCGGGTTCATCTATTTCACAAAACTCCAAATTTCTGTCCATGTAACTATTTTCAAATGATTTAACTATACTATCAGAAATGTACTTCACCAGACCTTTCATATATAAAAGTTGCTTAAGAACATAGTAAATTCAAGACTATCACATTAAAAATAAATTAAAAATCTTTAAAGGTCATACTAGAAGTATGACTTCAACTACATTTCTCATTGGCTTTTGGAAATTTCTTTTTTTTGAGACAGTCTCACTTTATTACCCTCAGTAGAATGCCATGGCGTCACACAGCTCATAGCAACCTCCAAGTCCTGGGCTTAGGAGATTCTCTTGCCCCAGGCTCCCGAGTAGCTGGGACTACAGGTGCCCACCAGAACACCTGGCTATTTTTTTTGTTGCAGTTTGGCCGGGGCTGGGTTCGAACCCGCCACGCTTGGTATATGGGGCCGGCACCCTACCCACTGAGCCACAGGCACTACCCAGCTTTTGAAAATTTCTATCCCAGCATACCACAGCTACTTTAAACTCAGCATGTTAGACTATGAACTCCTTCCACTATTACCATTACATTAAAAAACGGAGCTGCTGCTTCTACCCTTACCATCCCCCAAAAGATAACAGCATCATCAATAGTTAGCATCCCATATTTGAAAAGTATGTATCATTCTTAATCCCATAAACCTAGTCAGTGATGAGGTCCTATAGTACTGAGAGCAGTATTCTTTTTTATTTTTAAAGGTATTCCTTTCCTTTGCATGGCACCATCCTCAGCATAAAGAGTCTAGTGTTTTTGTCTTCAGTCTCTTCCACCCTCCACTCATCTTCAATACTCTCATCAGTTATCTTTCTAAACCATTATTACATCCCCTTCCTTAAAAATTGTTAATAATCATCTGCTAAATTATGTAAGATTAACCTTGGTAAATTATGCAATTTTACCAATCTGGCCCAGTCCTTCCTACCGGCAGTCTCTCAAACTTGCTGTACATCTAGTTACTACTCTTTGTTGCTGTTTTCTATGCCTGGAATGCCTTTTCTCCATTACTGCAATTTCTCCTTGGAATGAAATCCTATTCACATTCCCAAAGGCCTAAATTTAAAATGTCCTCTGCAAAGGATCTTCAATTCTGTATTAGGGATTAACAAATCTTTCCTGTAAAGGTCAGAGAGTAAATATTTTAGGCTTTACAGAGGGCTATATAAGGTCTCAATCTAAACTCACTCTGCCATGGCAGCACAAAACTGACATTAAAGAATGGGCGTGGTGATGTACAAGCAGCAGCCAAATTTGGCCCAAGGCTACAGTTTGCTGACTCCTGCCCCAGATAAAATTATAATTCATCACATAGTACTACAGCATATTTAAACTGTAAGCTTTCTGAAAGAAAAACGTTAGTAACTTCTATTCATTCCCCTTCCTCACGCCAGCACAGTACCTAATGCCAAAAATTTAGAATTTGTTATATAAGCAAAATGAAGAAAATAATATAATAGTCTATTCTAAATAGGTAATTAATAAGTAGTAAAAATAAGAGGGAATACAAGCATTTGACTTATCTTGGTCTGTCTTTAAAGAAAGTAATTCCTAAAACACCTATGTTATACCTCAGCCTCAGGCTCCCTTAACTCTAAATTTATGTTAAGTTTAGTTTAATGTTTTGTCCAGTACTGGAAAGAATTAGTTAAGGGCCAAACTTCATCCAGATATATCTGTAGACAGTATCTTTAGGCAATAACAGACATCACATAAAACTAAGACTCCAAGGCTCTGGATTTAGAGTCATTTGTCCCAAAGGATAAAAGATATTAATCTGTGGTCCATTACTGGTTAAAAACAATCAACAAATGGGGAATACATAGTTCAGGAGGCGTGGGACTCTGATCTCTAACAAAAATCACAGTTTAAAATTGTACTCAACTAAGATAAAATAATTCATTTTGTAAAATTATTAACGATGATAATATAGTGCTTAATGTAGCCTTTGACTATGAAAAAAAGACAATGATAAAAATACACAGAGCAGAATACTTGCTATGTCCCATGCTGCACATGATTATCTCCACCCACTGAGACAAATGAAACAAAGACTATTTTTTAGAGTAATAAATAACAGCACACTAAGCAGCACAGATAACATGCCAGGCCTTTTTCTAAGCACTTTACATATCACTAACTTACTTAATCCTCACAAGTGCCCTGAGAGTAACAACATCCCCATTTTATAGTTGAAAATGAGGCACAAAGAAGTAAAATGGTAAAATGACCAAGCTACATAGCTATAAAGCAGCAAAACCAGATCTGAACGCAGGGAATCCGGCCGAGGCAGTCCATGCTGAACCACTGCACAGTGAACTAAGTGCACCTGAATCACAGCTCTTTCCAAATAGTATCATTTCCACTATATCCTAAAAACACATTTCTATAAATAATCTAAATTCAAACTTGAAATATAAAGATCATAAACCTCAAAAAAGTCTCCAGACTAGAAGAATAAAGGTAGCTTTCTCCCTCTTATAATAACTCTGCAAATTAGAGGAAAAAAGAATATGTCCCAGAAGGAACAAGGTGCCTTCTAGCAGTTATCTTTTAGTTCCTAAGCTGCACATCTTCTGTGCTGTGGTTTCTTTCTCTTAGGCTTATCATTACTTTCCATATCCCCTGTTTTTGGTCTGAACTTTCAAATTAAGAAAAAAAAAAAAAAAGACTAATGATAAAAATATAATTTTTCTCTATCTACTAGTTGCCATTTCTTTTTGCTTTCCATATTATTTCTTGCTGACTTTAAAATGAGGGGTTTGTGTGTATATAATTGAATATGTTCCCAAATTTCTTTAATACCTTAAAGTAATTATGCACTTGTATCATGACCCATGGGTTTAGAACAGTAACTTAATAAAAATAAACCCGCATATTATTACCTACTGTATATAATATTGTAGACAACATGTTTTGAGTTAGAATTGCCTTCCAGAATCCTCTATTCTGAAAAAGCCTGATATATATATGCTATGAATAATTCACTAAAATCAACTATACAAAAATTTAAACATATTAAGCCTATGATACATTTTCAGTTGGTGGTTCTAAAATGTTTTCTCCTTCTTCCAGTTTGCCAACTGCCTCCTTCACTGCAGCCCTCTCCCCACTCCATCTCTTAAACAGATGACATTATTCACTGAAATCAAGGTCAACCAAAGTATGTGGCCCCTCATAAACTGTCAACATGAAGGCATGTATTTTATCCACAGCCAGTGATACTAACTGCTACTAGTTCCTCCTCTCCCACTTCCCAACAAAAATCACATTACCAGAAAGGTCTTGGGAAATATTTTCCCAACAGCAGGATACCAAATTCTCTGTTTTACTAAACAAAATAAGTTTTTATCATCTTTCTAGTTTTATCACGGAATATAAATACACATTACTTGGAAAAGCATTTCCATAAAAAAGTACACAGTAGGGCAGTGCCTGTGGCTCAGGGCGCCAGCCCCATATACCAAGGGTGGTGGGTTTGAACCCAGCCCTGGCCAAACTGCAACAAAAAATAGCTGGGCATTGTGGTGGACGCCTGTAGTCCCAGCTACTTGGGAGGCTGAGGCAAGAGAATCACCTAAGCCCAGGAGTTGGAGGTTGCTGCAAGCTGTGATGCCACAGCACTACCGAGGGTGATAAAGTGAGACTCTTTAAAAAAAAAAAAAAAAAGTACACAGTAGTTCCCTGGTTAGAAACTTCAGAACAAAACAAAATATAAAACTATAAATTTGACAGCAAAGCTGTAAGTATTTTTTCTTTAAAAATAAGGAGGGAAGAAAAAGCACCAAAAAAACCTAAATAAGTGCCACATTATACATTTATGTTCAGTAACAAAATTCCACAACCCAGAGACTTAAAAAAAACTAATATTAACAGATAAGTTTCCTAACAACTGCAGATTACAAAGACTATTAAAATACACACCAACTTCATTAAAATCTTCAAAGGTGATTTTCCCTGTGGCTTCTCTGTCATAATCTTTAAGAATCTTCAGTACATCAGCCTTTTTTACATCAAACCCCAAGGCTCTCATTGCCACCTTTTGGATTAAAAGGGAAAAGCAAATTATAAAGCACTTTGTACAAAAGAAGTGATTTCCAATTAAAAACCTTGAGATGACAAATACCTTAATATTAAAAATATAATTACTGTGCATGTTTTACCTCTCTAAAATAACAAAGTGATAATGTAGTTGCTCTTCACTACTGCATTAAATAAAAATTTTTTTCATTTATATATTGCTTTTTTTACATGACAAACTAATCAAGTGTTTATAGATTATACTTATGCGCAAATAATTTTAAACACACTATGTGTTCTCAAATGATTAATAACCATTATAAGAAAAACACATGGCATAAATATTAAAACATTTTATGACAGAAAGGATAAAAACATTAAAGAAAGTACTACAATAAGACTATACATGATTAGTTATCAAGTAGTCTAAAAACTATTAAAAAAAGAAAGATCTATCTTGTTACTAATAATAGGAAAGGAGAGACATGTACAGTAACTGGCTACAGTAACCTTTCTAGGAGAGATTCACGTTGTTACCAGATGGATAAAAGAGGAGTATTAGGGCGTTTAAGGAGCAAGGATGATTGGTATTAAAACAAACACTGAAAGAAAGAATAGATTTGAGGGACACTGAATAGAGAGCAGTTTACTTTATCTGAACAGGAAGAGTTCAGGTGGAAGAAAGCAATTAGCAAATGTAAAAAAGTAGAAGGTAAAAAAAGTTTAGAGACCATTCAAAGAGGAAACAAGGAATCTGAACTTTATGTAGTATGCAATGAAGAGTCAGTAAAAATTTATGAGCAAGGAATAATGTAATATGGTGAACAGAATTTTAAAAAGATCTAAATCTAATGGTAGTGTACAACGTAAACTAGAGGTGAAGAAAGTACGCAGAAAGCTCCAGGTCCAAAATAAAGGCCCAAACCAAGATAGTCGATGCCAACAAATAGAAGAGACATCATAGAGGAAGAACTGACCAACTGTAGGTAACTATGAAACACATGGGAAAGAGCACTACAGAGAACTGAAGACTGAGAAGGCTACACTTACAGGCCTATATTGCTTTTACACATTCTATCCCATCATTGCATAGTTCCTACCCCTACTAGAAATTCTTATGCTTAAAAATCCCTTATAAAGTCACCAAAATTCAATCTATCAACAAAATATTTACATTCACCTATCCATTAAGGCTATAAAAATCTCAAAGCACTATCTTTTCCACTATATTAAACTAAGACCTATACAACCCTACATACCAGTTTCTCCTCATGTCTTTATAAATCATTCTAGGCCTTAACAGTGAAATTTTTACCCATTAGCATGTCAACATCAGACAGCACTTATGTTGTTTATACCAGAGAAAGTAGGCTGTTAAGGCTACTAATTAAGGCTGTTCTAACATGTTCATATTTAAAAATTTAAAGACAAATAACAATCTCCCAGTCTGGATAAAGTATGAGTCACCAAAGAATAACAACAGTGGGAAAAAATATGGTACGAACAGTTTAAATTCCATAGTCTGAAATCCTTTAATTGTGTGAATGAAAAATAAGCACCTTCCGTAGGAATATATTTTTACACTTAAAATACTATTCATTTTACCATGCGAAAAAGATTTTCTAAAAGCTATGTTAGGGGTTATATTCAGTTTTATTATAGCATCTAACTGTGAATGCTTAAAATGGCTTCACAGTTCCAAAATCAGTTTACTTAAAATAATTATTTAGAAATGTATTTTAAAGTAACTGTCAAATTGCAAATCATTTTAGCAGAGATGTATACATTCCGAAGTATATTACCTTTAATTCATGATAATCTATTGCTTCATCTTTGTCTGTATCAAATAGTTCAAAAGCATCTTTAATTTCTTGTTTCTGTTCCTCAGTGAGTTCTCTTCTTTTTTTCCTCTTAGTTTTGTCTACTACAAGCTCACTTCTGCGAAATGTAAAGAAAAAAAGACTTAATCCACTTTAATTCTAATCTTTAATGCAAATTAGCCAATAAATGATTTTCTAAATTTCAAAAAAAGAAGTATTTTGGAGAAAAGACAAAGAAACTTTTCCCATATGAGTCAATACCCTGCTTATCCCATAACTGAAACTGCTATATATTTGCACTTCCCAAAACTGAAGAGTGTTACAGGTTATTATTAAAAGAAATGAGGACCAAACTTTTTCTCTTCACAGCTTTGTACTTATTAATATTACTGTGGAAGAAACACATATATGAATAAGAAACATTACTCATGTCAAAAACCCCAACCAAGAAACAAAGTATGCATACATTATTCAGATCCTTCTACTAGAATGTTTAAAAAAAGCAAGAATTCATAATTCTTGAATTCTTCAAATTCATATATTTGCTTTACTTTTGAAAGTCTTTATAATTAAGTTCTCAAAGTTATGACAAAAAAGGAATCATGTAACTTAATTATAAAGTATCTTCACCTTATAGGTTCAAATGTTCTCAGATTACACATTTCTAACAGTTTGGCACTTTATTAATGACTCTGGCCAGGGCAGGGGCTCATGCTTGTAATCAGACAGGCCGAGGCTAGTGGATGGCTTGAGCTCAGGAGTTTGAGACCAGCAGGAACAAAAGGCAGACCCCATCTCTACTAAAAATAGAACAAACTAGCCAGGAATAGTGGGGGGTGCCTGTAGTCCCAGCTGCTACAGGAGGCTGATCCAAGGGGAGCACTTAAGCCCCAAAGTTTGAGGTTACTGTAAGCTATGATGCCACAGCACTCAACTATGGTGACAGAGTGAGACCCTGTCTCAAAAAAAAAAATTTTTTTATTCTAAATATGACATAATAAATTTTATTTTATTTTTTGAGACAGAGTCTCACTATGTCGCCCTAGGCAGAGAGCAGTGGCGTCATAGCTCACAGCAACCTCAGACTCCTGGGCTTAAGAGATTCTCTTGCCTCAGCCTCCCACGTAGCTGGGAGTACAGCTGCCCGCCACAACGCCTGGCTATTTTTTGTTGTTGTTGCAGTTGTCACTGTTGTTTTAGCTGACTGGGGCAGGGTTCAAACCTGTCAGCCTTGGTGTATGTGGCCGGTGCCCAACACGATGAATTTTAAATGCTAACAAGAGTCTAGTCTCACATAACATGTACATTATATAACAAGCCTACGATAAACTCTGGAAAAGGTTCAAAAAAATACGCAAAAATATTATTTTAAATCCAGAAATGTCTGAAGAGCTCCCCATCTAAAAGTGCTCCAAATTTTTAAATGAGGGTGCAACACTTGTATGATCAGTTTTGAAATATAGAATCCTTTAAATTTTTTAAATGTAGAGACCAGGTGACTATTAAAACATATTATCTACTTGCATCTTAAAGTATTCCAAGTTTCTGAATCTACAAAAAAAAAAAAAGAAAGAAAGAAAGAAAATAAAGAAAAATAAACGGGGGGGGGGGTGGGGGGGTGGGGGAGAGACTATACAGAGACCTGCAGATGAGGTATAATAAGCCAGAGGGAGCTCTTTCCTTCACGAGGGACATGGCCTGACACAATCTTGGTACTTCCAGAGTCGGTCATCTCCTTTCCACGACTCCGAAAAGCCAAGCCGGGACAGACTCACACCTGACCCTGTCCAAGAAGTACCACGATCACCCCTTAGCGGAGCACGGAATTTTAGAGTCGGGTAACTACATAAACATGTTTAAGGTACAACGTCTAGATAAGGGGAAAGGGCATCTGGCGGTCAGAGGTTATAACTGAATGAAAGGTAAGGAAACTCAAAAAATAGGAAATCCAAGGTAGAGAATGCCAGTTTAAGTCAGTAAAACAGGTCTCCGGCTACACCGTAAAGCAGAGCCTTTGGAGAAGTGCATGGAGGAGTTTTGTGTTTTTCCAAAATTTACAGGTGAGTGATCAGCAGCGGTACAGCTGAAGCAGGGCCCGGACCAGGCATGAGGAACGGAAGGAAGGATGCTCTGCAGGCCAACTGCTCTCATTAGCGCGCCCACCTGGCTCGCCACTACACCATTTTTGGCGGTCCAAAACCCAACGCGCCGACAGAAATGACCACCTTACAAGGGTACTAGGCTCGTCACCTGCAAGGCACCGGGGCCCCCAGGGTGCAGGGTCCGAGCAGGCTGCCATACGCTCCTTTCCCTCGTCCCAAACTGCACCCGCTTCCTCGCCTCGGCCCCAAACGGCCTCCCTTCCGCACACACCCGCCCAGGGTCCCGCTCCGGGATGTGGAAAGCATTGCCGCCTCCTCATTACCGACCTCAGAGCTAAACTCATTTTCTCTTCGGACAAAGACGTTCTTCTCAAGAACAATATTTAACCCCCACCCAAAGCAGCAAGACTTCACAAACCGCTCAACAGACACAAACGCCCTCAGCGGCCTCGAGGACCGCCCTCATGATAGGCATTTATGAGCTGGATTGGTTGAATCCAGCTAAAGTTCTGCCCAGTAAGACGAAAGCTTCACCAGTTCTCTGCTTTCATTGGGTAGGCATGATGTCAATCAAGGCAAACCTTTCTGCCCTCCTTTCCTGCGGCCCCTCCCGTTCTTTAGATTGGCTGGACGCCTTTTCCCCCGAATCCTTTGCGCTGCCGGCCTCTGAGTTCCGTGGTGGCGGTTTCGGAGGCGAGTGAGGATCTTCGCTCGGCGTGTCGGGCCTGTGGTCGTGGCCTTGTGTCCAGAGACTAGGCGACAGTCTAGGAAGGGAAGGCACACGCCGAGGTTATCCTCTGGCTAGAAGGAGCAAGTAGCAGGGGAACGAGGTCCGGGAAACGCGAAAGGCCTGTGTGCGTGGGGAATTTATTTGAAACACAAAAGTAGATGTCCCTTTCTTCATCCTGATTTCAGTAAACATGAATCTACATCTCCCGGCCCCTGACTAGCGTTCCGCGTGATTCTGGGTCAGGAGCTTTGGATTATTCCGGGGTTAGGTTATTAGGCAGTTTGCAGTGAAGCTGTATCTAAATCCCCCTTTTCTCTCCTTTTCCTCCTTCGAACTGTTTGGAAAGGATTTGTTGGGTTCTGTCTCTTAATTCTTGGTGCCATAAGCTGTTTATACACAGACTTTCGCTGCCAAACCGGGTCTCCTGAAGCCACTTGGATACTTAATGGGTTTACTTGTCTGTCTCACTGGGCTCAATTTCCTTCAGGCCCGGGGTACCCCTTCCATTTAACCCCACGCCTGTGCCTTGTAAAACGTCCGGTGCGAAGGTGATCGATAAAGATTTGTTGCATCGAAGGGAATCCTGCCAGGAAAATTCGCTAAGTACTGAACTAAGCTGCAGGTCTCAGAAACTTGAAGAAAATAGCCTGAGGGCGGGAGTTGAAAGGGAGGAAAAGGTTGGTCCGAAGGTAGTGAGTTACCAAGTTCACAATTACAGACCAAATACCTTCCTACTTTTACCGTGGTTCTCAGTATTGCGCTTGACTTTAAAAATAAAAACAAAGGGGGTAAGGAGGATAACATATAAACGCTATAGGTATAAGGGATGTATATGAAGGTTTAGAGAAGGTCTTAAGAGAACACGGGAATGTACAGGGCTTAAAGGAGGTGGCATGTATGTTAGGCATAGAAGGATAAGCTAAATTTAGACAAGTAAAGATAGTATGATAGAATAAAGCTAAAAATAAGTAGCTAAGGGATAGCACTCCAAAAAGCCAAAGTAGAAAACTTTTAAAATACCTTTGTAAAGGGAAAGAAAAAATCTAGTTACACGTGAAAGAGTAATGACATTGAAAAAACTGTGTGTTAAAACTTTAAGATACAGGCCAAGATTTAGGGAAAATCATTTTATTTAAAATAGAGTGAAAATAAACCAAGCATTAATTTAAAAATGTTAGAAATTAAGAACATGAATCCTCAACAATAAAAAAAAGAACAAAATAAACTTTCTCTTTTGAAATTAGGGGAAGAAATTACCAATGATTAAAAAAAAGCAACAACAAAATAAAAAATATTTTAATGAAATTGATAAAATTAAGCAGCAATAGCTAGTGAAATTCACAGATTGATTGAAAGTGTAGCAAGGAAGGGAATAGTGCCAGTAATAATTTTGGTTGTTTAAAAGAAAGGTTTAAAAATTATTAAAATACTTTACACAACTTCATGTTGCCAATGTTAATGAAATGGTCACATTTCAAGGAAAACAAAGATAATGTGGAAAAAAGGTGGAAAACTGAATATGGGTCAATAACTATACACAGTTCAGGAGTGGGGAGGCCAAATGCCAAAGTTCTATATACTCAAAAAAAAAAGTCCAGGGGTGGTACCTGTGGCTCAAGGAGTAGGGTGGCAGGTGGTTGGTTCAAACCCGGCCCTGGCCGAAAACTGCACCAAAAAAAAAAAATCCAACCCACTTGGATTTATTACTGAGCTTTAAAAATTCTTAAAGAGCTAATTTCTGTTTTTAACTCAAAGCATAGAAAATGATGAAGAGCTTTTTAGCTTAATTTTTGAAGTTAGCACAATCCTCAGGATCCTAAAAAACATTCACAATCTCTCAATGTAAGCTCAGTGGTAACAGTCCATACATGTTGCTCATTATTGGAGCCCCACTGCCACTTGTATTTGGTATTCATTTGTGAACGTATGTGCAAAATCATAGACATTAGCAAAATCAATTTGTCACTGTTTTAAAGGAGCATTTATCTATAACCAAATAGTTTACTTTTAATATGCAAAGATAATTCAAAATAGAAATCTGTATTATATACAGTACTAGATTAATGAGATCTCAATTTTAAAAAGGTACTGAATAATATTCAACACCCTTTCCTAAAAGGTATATATTAATAAAGCAGGTACTTCTTTTAGCATCATGAACAATATCCTTAAAATGAAACACTACCATTAATCAAACCTCATCCCTGAAACACTAGAATTTTGTAGGATGTTTCAGTCATTTTATGGAGAATGAGTTTTGTGGGCAAATAATTTGGAAAAATAGATTTTAAAATGTGTTCGACAGGATATTCTTTTAAAGAAATAACAGAAAAGTCAACACACATCACTTTTTTTTTTTTTTTTGAGACAGAGTCTTACTCTGTCACCCAGGCTAGCGTGCCACGGTGTCAGCCTAGCTCATAACAACTTCAAACTCCTGGGTTCAAGCAATCCACCTGCCTCACCCTCCTGAGTAGCTGGGACTACAGGTTATTCACTAATTTTTCTAATTTTAGTGGACAGGGTCTCTTGTTCAGGCTGGTGTTGAACTCCCTTAACTCAAAGGATTGCCTCCAATCTTGGCCTCCCTGAGTGATAGGATGACCAGTATGAGCCACCATGCCTGGCCTGCTTCTATTCATATGTAATTAGTGAGAACTAATGATGTGACCACGTCTTGCTGCAGGGGAGGCTGAGAAGAGAAATCTCTTATCAGAAAAAGTGCCTGGCTAAAACTTGGGGTCAGATCATGCATTACTAAAGATAACACAAGTTTTTAGCAGCTCTGCCACAGATATCATTAAAACATTTATCAATATTACCCTTGAAATTCATATCAGTGATATTATAAATTAATATTATTACCTGGAAAAATCCAAGAGTGCCAAACTACTAAAATTGATAAAAGAATTCATTAAAGTAGCTTATTAACAAATTTTCAAAATCAATAAACATCTATAAAATATAACAAAATGATTAATAATAGCAATATGAACTTCCTAGAAATAATTTTTTTGTTTGTTTTTTTTTTTTTTTTTAGACAGAGTCTTACTATGTCACCCTCAGTAGAGTGCTGTGGCGTCACAGCTTACAGCAACCTCAAACTCTTGGGCTTAAGCAATTCTCTTGCCTCAGCCTCCCGAGTAGCTGGTACTACACCCACCACAACACGCAGCTATTTTTTTTGTTGTTGCAGTTATAGTTGTTTAGCTGGCCCTGGCCGGGCTTGAACTTAGGTGTATGTGGCCAGAGTGCTACCCACTGAGCTACAGGCACCACCCCCTAGAAATAAATTTAACAGGAAATCTGTAGGTAGGAAAATCACAAACTTCTACTAAAGGACGTGAGATTTGAAAAAAAATGACAGAAGCTATGTTAGATGGCAAGATTTTATATTGTAAAAATGCAGGAAATATTCTAAATCTGTAAATTCGATGCAATTAAAACTAAAAATTCTCACTTTTCTTGACTTCAACAAAATTATTCTAAATATTATCTCAGAATAACTGCATAAAAATAACATAAAATGGTAAAAAAGAATAATAATACAAAAATTGCTCCAGAGGACACTAAAAATGTATTTGGTACTGTGGTGATTAGGGTAGATAACCCAGAGAGAGAACCCAAGGTAAATGGAGATTTCTGGTTTAAGAAGATAGTAACAGGGTGGCTCCTGTGGCTCAGTAAATAGGGCACCGGCCCCATATACTGAGGGTGGCAGGTTTGAACCTGGCCCCGGCCAAACTGCAACCAAAAAAAGAAAAAAGCTGGGCATTGTGGTGGGTGCATATAGTCCCAGCTACTTGGGAGGCTAAGCCCAAGAGCTGGAGGTTGCTGTGAGCTGTGATGCCATGGTACTCTACCAAGGGCGACACAGTCAGACTCTGTCTCTAAAACAAAAAAAATGTTCTGCCTGGCAGAGACCCCAGGCAGTACAGTACAGAACTCCACTCTTAAAAATGGAGGGAGAATCAAAAGCATCAGATCAAGAAAATCAACAGTATGAAAGACAAAATTAGAAAAACAAGTAACTCACTCTGAGCCAGTTGAGGAACCAAAAAAAAAAAAAAAAAAGAAGAAGAAGAAGAAATTAGTAAGTTTCCTAGGAGGTAGTCAAGAAAATGTTGTATCAAAGAACAAGATACTCAGAAAAGGAAAGATTCTGAGAAAAAGAAAAAACTATTGAAAATAAATACAGAATTGTAGAAATTAAAAATTTAATAGAATGGTAAGGTGATTTAATGGAGAAAACATTTCAGAACATATAGTTCAAACAAAAACATGGAAAAATTTGAAAGAAAAATAGGAAGGATAGGATAAATCTATCATAGAACTAATCAAAATTTCAGAAAGAGCAACAAATGGAGGAGGAGGAGAAAGTTGTCAGAAAAATAATGGAAAAGAAATTTGGAAGAATTAAAGATTAACACAAATATTCAGATTGATAGAGTACACTTAGTGCTAAGCAAAATAAATGGTAAAAAGAGACACATCTACCCCCATCAAGATATTTCAGAGTATCAAAACCCAAAGAAAATGGTCTAAAAATCTAACTTCTTATACAAGAACAAGCATTGAACTAACCTAGACCTGCCTGAGCCAGAGTGAGATCCCGTCTCTAAAAATAACTGGGCACTGTGGCAGGCACCTGTAGTCCCAGCTACTTGGGAGGCTGAGGCAAGAGAATCGCTTAAGCCCAAGGTTGCTGTGAGCTATGATGCAACAAAGTGAGACTTCATCTCAAAAAAAAAGGAATTGAACTAGCATCAGATTTCTCATCAGAAACTTTAGATACCAAGGGACAACACATTCAAAATTGTAAGTGGAAATTATTTTGAAATTAAAATTCTGTTTTCTGTCAAGAAGAAATAAATCATGTGAGAACATCATAATGATTTCAGAAAGTTCAATCATCATAGACTGAGAGATGTGTTCCAGAAAAATAAAAGTGAAATCCAGAAATAAGATAGAATCAGATACAATAGTGTGGCAGACAGAATAACCCACCAAAGATGTCCCTGCCCTAATCCCTGAAATTTATGAGTGGGTTATGTTGCATGGCAAAGGGAACTTCAAAGGTGTAATTAAGATTACCAACATTAAAATGGAGAGATCATCTGGATTATGCATGGGACCCAATCTAATCACATGAGTCCCCAAAATCAGAGAACTAGCTCCACTTTGAGGCAGGAGAAATAAACCACAAGAGGTTAAAAGAGTTTTGAAGTATAAGGGCTCCATCACAATTGCTGACATTGAAAATGAAGAAATGAGGTCATGAGTCAAGGAACACAGGCTGCTTCTAAAAATTGAGATGAACCCCACACCAAGCCAATAGCCAAAAGGAAAATGAGGAACTTATGGGATGGAACTCTCAACAACCAAAAGAAGCCGGGAAGCAAATTCGCTCCCAGAGCCTCCAGAAAGGAGCTCAGTCCCGCTGACACCTCGGTAGGCCTCCTGAGACTCCAAGCAGATGACTCAGGTGAACCACACTGTACTTGAACCTCTGACCCATAGAACTGTGACATAATAAGCAGGTGCTGTTTTAAGCCTCTAAAGTTGTGGTAATTTGTGATAGTAGCAATAAAAAACTAATACACCTCAAAAACCAGTGAAAAGAGAAGAAAAGAGAGATAGAAGAGCCTTAGAATGCAATTGCCCTCAAATTAATTCAGGAATACATAGAATTTTTCAAGAAGAAAAACTGAATGACTTCCAAGCAGCACATAGAAATGGATAAAGAGGGGCAGCGCCTGTGGCTCAAATGAGTAGGGCACCAGCCCCATATGCTGGAGGTGGTGGGTTCAAACCCAGCCCCGGCCAAAAACTGCAATAAATAAATAAATAGATAAAGAGAAGGTGAATGCCTTCAGTGGCATGGTGAATATTTATTTTCATTGTAAAAGAAAGAACATAATTAGAAAATCTTTGAAAATATTAACAAGAAAATCATGGGCTTGGCGCCTGTGGCTCAATCGGCTAAGGCGCCAGCCACGTACACCTAAGGTGGCGGGTTCGAATCCGCAGCCCGGGCCCACCAAACAACAATGATGGCTGCAACCAAAAAATGTTCAGGCATTGTGGCGGGCGCCTGTGGTCCCAGCTACTTGGGAGGCGGAGGCAGGAGACTCGCTTGAGCCCAGGAGTTGGAGGTTGCTATGAGCTGTGATGCCATGGCACTCTACCCAGGGGGATAGCTTGAGGCTCCGTCTCA
>CAUYQV010063708.1:0-37007 GCA_963574575.1 Galagoides demidoff
AGATGAAAAAGAATGGAAAGAGTATATTAAAAATACATACATATATATCTGTAGGCCATGCACTTTTCTTCTTCAGAGAAGTTTCTCTTCAGGTCCCTTGCTCACCCTGAGATGGGATCACTTGTTCTCTTCTTGCTAATATGTTTGAGTTTTCTGTGTTTTCTGGTTATTAAACCTTTGTCGGACACATAACCAGCAAATATCCTCTCCCATTCTGAGGGCTGTCTGCTTGCTTTACTCACTGTGTTCTTGGCTGTGCAGAAGCCTTTTAGTTTGATGAGGTCCTAGTAGTGTATTTTTGATGTTTCTTCAATTGCCCAGGGGGTCCTCCTTGTAAAATTTTCACCCAGGCTGATTTCTTCCAGTGTTTTTCCCTACACTTTCTTCTAGTATTTTTATAGTATCATTTCTTAAGTTTAAGTCTTTAATTCAGTGAGAGTCTATCTTAGTGGTAAAAGGTGTGGATCCAGTTTCAGTCTTCTGCAGGTCACCAGCCAGTTTGCCCAGCACCATTTGTTAAATAGGGAATATTTTCCCCACTTGGTGTTTTTAATTGCCTTATCAAAGATCACATAACAGTAAGTAGCTGGGTTCAACTCTTGGTTCTCTATTCTGTTCCATACATCTACCTCTTTGTTTTTGTGCCAGTACCATGCTGTTTTGATCACTATTGATTTATAGTATAGTCTGATGTCTGGTAGCATGATTCCTCCTGCTTTGTGTTTATTTCTGAGTAACATTTTAGCTATTAAGGTTTTTTCTGATTCCATATAAAATGAAGTATTATTTTTTTTGACATCTTTAAAATATGACAGTGGAGCTTTATGGGGATTGCATTAAAATTATATATTACTTTGGGTAGTATGGACATCATCCTTAATCATCAGAGAAATGCAAATCAAAAGTCCATTGAGATGTCATCTCACACCAGTAAGATTAGCCCATATCACAAAATCCCGAAATCACAGATGCTGGCGTGGTTGTGGAGAAAAGGGAACACTTCTACACTATTGGTGGGGTTGAAAACTAATAAATTCCTTTTTGAAAGATGTATGGAGAACACTTAGAGAACTAAAAATAGACCTGCCATTTGATTCTATAATTCCTCTACTAGGTATATATCAAGATGAAAAAGCACACTACAACAAAGATATTTGTACCAGAATGTTTATAGCAGCCAAATTCATAATTGCTAGATCATGGGAAAAGCCCAAGTGCCCATCAACCCATGAATGGATTAATAAATTGTGGTATATGTAGATCATGAAATATTATGCAGCCCTAAAGAAAGATGGAGACTTTACCTCCTTCATGTTTACATGGGTAGAGCTGGAAAATATCCTTCTTAGCAAAGTATCTCAAGAATGGAAGAAAAAGTATCCAAAGTACTCAGCCCTACTATGAAACTAATTTATAGTTTCTATATGAAAGCTACAACCCAATTATAGCCCAAGATACAGGGAAAGGAGAGAGGGAGGAGAAGGGAGGGGGCAGGATGGGTGGAGGAAGGAGATTGGTGGGATCATGCCTATGGTTCATCTTATAAGGGTACATGTGAATCTTTCTAAATGTAGAATATAAATGTCTTAACACAATAACTAAGAAAATGACATAAAGGCTATGTTAATCAGTTTGATGAAAATATTTCAAATTGTATATAGAAACAGCACACTGTACCCCATGAAAGAATTAATGTACACACAGCTATGATTTAACACAAAAAATATATAAATAAAAATACACACAGATATTTTAGGAAGGGGATTAATTCTTCAAATGACTATTCAGTCACTATTTGGAAATCAGATCAAGTTACCACTGTATGGAAATAATGCCATCCTCGAATCTAGGAAATAATTTGAAAACGTATCTGGGGCAAAAAAAAAAAACAAAACATATTGCTTAGCTTACTTTTCAAATTGATTGTGTATTTTCCATTGTCTAAAGTACTATATTTATTAAATATTGACTATATGAAAGACACTCCCTTGGTTATTTGTCCAACTTGCTATACTGACAGTGTTTGCAGTAAGGTTTCTTTTTTAAATTATCAACCGATTTCTGTGGTTCCCTTCCTGTGCAAGGCATATTTCTCACCTTAGTACATTCCAACATATGAAAAACAAAGAAAATTTGTTAAGTCTAATCTCCAGACAAGGAAGAGCAATCATGCATTTTATTATTATGAGTAATAACCATGCAGACATTAGCAATGGAGGGTGCAAAAGCTGTGAAGCTCAGGGAAATGGAAAAATAAACATCTATTTGCATATATTTTATGAGACTATTTACTCTTTCTCATTGAAAACAAAAGTGATCAGTATTACCATCACTCTCCTTGGGATGAAACAAAGATTAACTCTGGGATCTTCATCCTTTTTGAAAGGAAATACAATCACTTGCACTTTGAATTTCCACGTTCTCAATATTATAAGTTTTAAAGGATATTTAGAAAAACCGGGAGGGATAGAGCAAGATGTTAGAGTAGAGACTGCTTCTTTGCAGTTGTGTATGGTGATATTGGGAAAAAAGGACTCCAGCACCTCTGGCTTGTGGGCTCTGCCAAGACACATCCCTTCTACAGACATTGGAATAATTATGTTAGAATTTCCTATATACATAACTCTAGATAAATATTCATGCTTGTCAACAATGAGCAATATTCAAATAGACCTGAAGCTTACTAGGAATCAAAGCAATCATTAAAGACTACTTAGGTAGAGGCTTTATGATGCCTTGCACCAACCCTTGCAATACACAAATCTTCCTACTCAATAGAGGAAAAGCTGGAGATTTGTTCAGGACTTAAACTTTTTAAATAAAACATTAATTCCTATACAATCTGTTCTTCCTAATCCACAAACCTTGTTGTCCAATATTCACATTACTATCTTCCACTTCTCTGTCATTGATTTATATAGTGCATTCTTTACCATACCTGTAGATCCAGAAGAGCCAATATCCTTTTACTTTGACTTGAGAAGGTTACTAATATACATGGACAGTCTCACCCCAGGTTTATTCAAAGAATTCTACTTATTTTTCTCAAATATTAAAAGCAGACATAGGTGATATCTAATTTCCACATAGATTTATCTTAACTGAGTATGTAAGTGATATGTTGTTATATTTGTCCTCCCTGAGAAAATTCAGAAAAGGCACTATATTACAACAGCTTGTTTGAAAGGGGTACAAAATTTCCAGAGATAAATGGAAAGTCTCTTTCAAGGTAAGTACTCAGAACATATTATTTCCTCCAAGAGTCTGCTAATACACCTTGATGGAGCCTCTACCATCATGACCTATCTCATACCCTAAATGAAAGACAATTAAGAAGATTCCTAAAGTTGAGAGACTATCCAGAATTTACATTTGACATTTACATTTACAATTACAGTCAAATTAACCATTTCAGCCAATAGGCCCAGATAAAAAACGGTACTTCCCTAGGATCAGCACTATATTAGCTACAGACATTTTATGTAAGAATTTGAAGTACATACTCCCCCCCCCAAAAAAACAATAAATATTTGTGTTGATGTTATTGGTAATTATCTTGATCAGGAATTATATTTTCACAAAGAATACTTTTATCAAAACATCATGGTGTAGACATAATTACCTAAAATTTTTATCAGGTGGTTATTCTTCTATCAAACTAGATAAGGTTTACTTTAATTAAAAAGTTTTCCACATACAAAATAACAATGGCATTACAATGTACCAAAGATAGACTTTTTATATAATGACACTGGAACAACTAAATATCCACATTCAAGAAAACAAACAACAACAACAACAAACCGACAGGGAGGGGAAGAGCAGGGTGTCAGACTAGAGACTGCTTCACTGCAGCTGTGTATGGTGAGATTGAAGAAGAAAAGATTCTAGGCACCCCTGGTTTATAGGCTTGTCCCAATAACATCCCTTAGGGGGCTTAGGGAAGCAGCAGGACACTTCAGAACACCAAGAGGAGGACAAAAGCAGTAGAGAAGTGGCAAATACTTGCATTCAGATGTTGGCCAGTGATGCCGGTGGAGGTAGCCAACATATGCACACAGAGAAGACCTGCCCTGCATTTTTTTCCCCTTTGGACCTGGGCACTTGGTTGAGTTACCTTGGGAGAGCTTGAATGAGTGAGTGAGTGATTTAGGACAGCACCCAGGGGCTGGGACTGAGCCACGGGGTGCAGCAGAGCTTTTCTTATTCAGCGGCCCTCTGGGCACAGCCACTGTAGGAATGCTGCCTTGCAGACTCAGGCTTCAATGTCCTAGTGTCAGGCCAGTTATGGCAAGCCTGATAAACTAGGAAGCCACTTTTGGATAGATTTGAGTGACGCACACTTTCTGAAAAAGCCAGTGTGTAGTCAAGGGACACATTTTGGTAAAGTTGAGGCGGGTCTATTAAGCAGGCTGAGGAGAGCATCAGGCTCCCAACACCTTTGGAACTGAGGGAAAAGAAGTCAAGATGGAACCAGGTCTCCCTGGCAAGGCAGAGGCTTTCAGTCTCCCTCTTAAACCACTGAATCCACATTGTAATTAGCATCTCATGCTCCAGAAGATCACCTACACACACACGCACACACACACACACACACACATATATATATACACACAGTGAAATTTTTTTAAAAAAAGAAGATATATATATATATACACATATATATACATATACTTGTACATATATATATATGTCCACATATATGTGTATACATGTCCATATCCATGTATGTACACATATATATATATGTGTATACATATACATGTGTATATATATGTATATGCATATATATATGGATACATATACATATACACCCTGGATTTTCACCAGGAGTATCCAAGGTGAAAAACGTTGAAAAAAAATTTTAAACAGAGAAAAGGATATCAGATACACATATATCTATATATGTGTGTGTGTATATATATATATATATCTTTTTTCTTTGTTTAAATTTTTTTCAATGTTTTTCACCTTGGATTTTCCTTTTTCTTTTTTCTTCATTTTTCTTGTGTAATTATATTTTTTCATCACATTGTTTACTAATAAGTGCTCCATTTGTGCTAGTTTTTCTGTCCCTGTTAATGATTTCCCCCTAATTTTATCTTTTAGATTGTTTTTGTTTCTTTCTTTCGTTTTTACTTATAGTATTTTTGTTTTTCTTCTCTGTTTGGTAGAGGTGGAGTGTTCTGCCTGCTGAGGCTGACAAAGAGCAACACACCTCAAGGAAACCATCCAAGCCAATTACCCAACCATTGGGGTTTGTGGATGTGGGTCAAAGAACCTGACTATACACCACTATTACTTCTGTCTCTCTCTTTCTGTTCCTCTCTTCTTTTTGTCAGTCATCCCTTTTACTCCCCTCCTTTCCTTTCTATTTTCCCTTTTTTCTTTTTTTATCCCTTCTTGCTCTTCACACTTATCTTCCTATAAGTCCGTTACCAAAGAACACATCAACATCCACGGTCAGAGGCACAGTAACTTAAGGAGTTACCAAAGATTCTAACACATTGCTTTCAGAGGTATATTGAATTCCATGCCATCTCAACTCAAATGGAGCTTCTCCAAAACACATTGTCATGAACCTTTTGAATGTCAAGTTGAAAGGGAAGATTCTGCAGGAATCCAGGAGTGAATGATAGTGGACCTACAGGGTTAAATTCATCCAGATGACCTCGCATTTCTCAAATAAAATTTTTTAGGCCAGAAGAGAATGGCTATGTACATTTAGCCTACTTATTTAGCTAAGCTTTACAGTTGATAGAGAAATCAAATAATTTACTTACATGTAAACTTTGAGGGGCTTTGCCGCAAGACCATCTCTACAGGAAACACTTAGACCTATGCTACACACTGACCTACACTCCCAGAAACTAAAGGACACAAATTGCCTTCAACAATGATGCAAAAACTGGGCAGCACCTGTGGCTCAAAGGAGTAGGGAACCAGCCCCATAGGCCACAGGTGGCTCGTTCAAAACTAGCCCTGGCCAAAACTGTAAAACAACAATAACAACAACAATAACAACAACGAACAATGATGCAAAAACTAAAAGTAAGCAATGGATTTTCACACAATAAGATGAATAGAACTCCACCACACTTACCAATTATCTCAATAAATGTTAATGGCTTGAATTCACCACTGAAGACACACAGGCTGGCTTATTGGATCAAAAAGCACAAAGCACCCATTTATTTCTTGCAGGAAACACAATGGGGACTTGAAGGATGAGGTAAAACTCAGGGTTAAGGGATGAACCACAATGTTTTTCAGGGAAATGGAAATCAAGAAAAAAGGAGGATGTGCAATCTTATTTTCAGATACAAGTGGGTTTAAAGCCACTAAGGCAGGCATCCTCAAACTATGGCCTGCAGACCACATGCCACTGGCCTAGGACATTTATCTGGCCCACTGGGTGTTTTTGCCGCCACTGCCTGTCCTGCTTAGCAGCCGACTCATCCCAGGGCCTGCAGTCCAGCCCTCTAATAGTCTGAGGGACAGTGAACTGTTTAAAAAGTTTGAGGACCCCTGCACTAAGTTAAAAAAAAAAAAAGACAAAGCTGGGAGGAGCCTGTGCCTCAATGAGTAGAGCGCCAGTCCCGGACAAAAAAGAAAGCTGAAAAAAACAAAGACAGAGCTAGAAACTTTATATTGCTCAAGAAGACATTTCAATTGTAAATGTTTATTTATCCAATTTAAGTGCTCCAAGATTGTTGAAACAGACCTTAATTAGTCCCAGCAATATTGTATCCTATAACACCATAATAGCAGAGGACTTTAATATTCCTCTTATAGAGCTGGACAGATCCTCTAAACAGAAACTAAAAGAAACAAGGGACTTAGATGTGATTCAAAAACAATTTTGCGTAATAGCCATATAGAGAGCACTCATTCCCAAAGCTAAAGAATATATGTTCTTCTTGTAGGTCCATGTAACATTTTCCAAAATAGATCATATCCTAGGACACAAATAATACCTCAAAAAAAATAAAAAAAAATTAAATTATACCTTGTATTTTTTTTGACCACAAGAAAATAAAGATGTAACTCAACTCCAACAAAACTTTTCATCACCATACAAAAGCATAGAAATTAAACAAACTTATGCTGAATGATAGTTGCATCAAGAAAGAGATAAAATTTGAAATTAGTAACTTGAGCACAACAACAATGAAGACACAAACTACCACAACCTGTGGGACAGTACAAAAGCAGTCTTAGCAGGGAAATTTATTGCATTCAATGTCTACATTTGAAAAACAGAAATAGAACACACCAACAACCTAAAAATCATCTTAAAGAAATGGATAAGGAGGAGAAATCCAATCCAAACTAGGCAGAAGAAAATAAATAACAAATGTGCCTATAATAAATCATATCCATAGAAGCAAAAACAAAGGTTATATAATTCTCTCAATAGATGCAGAAAAAGCATTTGACACAATCTAGCATCCTTTTCTAAAAAGAACACTTAAGCAAATAGGTATAAATGGCACATTTCTTAAACTGGTTGAAGCCGTCTTTGACAAACCCAGAGCTAACATCATACTGAATGGAGTAAAACGGAAAGCTTTCCACTTAGAACTATAACCAGACAAGGATGTGCACTATCACCACTATTATTCAACATTGTGCTACATGTTTTAGCTACTGCAATCAGGCAAGAAAAGGATATAAGGGGCATTTTAATGGTGGAAGAAGTAGTCAGATCCTTGCTCTCTGATGGTGATATGATCCTATACTTATAAAATCCCAGAGACTCAACCACAAAACTCCTGGAAGTCATCAGGAAATACAATAATGTCTCAGCATATAAAATAATTGTCCACAAATCAGTAGCCTCTTTATATGCCAAAGAAATCCCAGTTGAGAAGCAAATCAAGGACCCAATTCCTTTCACAGTAGCTTCAAAGAATACAAAATAATTAGGAATATACCTAACAAAAGAGTTGAAATATCTTTTCAAAGAGAAGTATGACACCATCAGAATAGAAATTGCAGAAGACAATAAGAAATGGAAGATCATATCATGCTCTGAGGCTGGAAAGAATCAACATTATCAAAAAGTCTTTTGTATCCAAAGCAATCTAGAAATTCAGTGCAATTCCCATTAAAGTACCAACTCATATTTTGAAGAACTGGAAAAAGTAGTACTTCATTTTGTATGGAAACAGAAAAAAAAACATATAGCTAAAGTTATACTTAGTAATAAAAACAAAGGTGGAGGCATCACCCAGCAGACTTCGGGCTATATTAACTCCACAGTAATCAAAACAGCATGGTATTGGAACAAAAATAGAGACATAGACATATGGAACAGAATAGAAAGCCAATGGATGAAACCAGTTTCTAGTGCCATCTGCTCTTTGGTAAACCAAAGGCATACCGTGGGATAAAGAATCCCTATTCAACAAATAGTGCTGGGAGACCAGGATAACTACATGTAAGAGACTGAAACTCGACCCTCACCTTTCACTCCTTATAAAAATTGATTCAATATGGATAAAAGACTTAATTTAAATCTATGTAATAAAACAATAAAAATCTTAGAAGAAAATGTGGGGAAAGCCCAGAATGATGGTGGAGTAGGAAAATATTTTATAGCAAAGACTTCAGCAGCCATCACAACAACAACAATTAACAAATGGGACTTCATTAAGCTGAAAAGCTTCTGCACAACTAAGTACATAAGTAAAGCAAAAAGACAACCTTCAAAATGGGAAAAGATATTTTCAGGGTATGAATCTGACAAAGGGTTGATAACTAGAATCTACAAAGAACTCAAATTAATCAACACAAAAAGGATTAAATAATCCCATCTACCATTGAGCAAGAGATATGAACTGAACCTTCTCTTATTTAGACAGACAAATGGCTAACAAACATTTGAAAAAATGCTCATCATTCCTGATCATCAGAGAAATTCAAATCAAATCACTCTTAGATATTACAAATCCCAGTGAGAGTAGCCCACTTCACACAGTCTCAAAGCAGCAGATTTTGATGTGGATGTGGAGAGAAGGTAACACTTTTACTCTGATGGTGGGATTGCAAACTAACACATGCTTTATGGAAGTAAGGATGGAGAATCCTCAGAAAACTCAAATTAGACTTCCCATTTAATCCTACAATCTCATTACTGGGCATCTACCCAGAAGAAAAAAAAATAATTTCATCATAAGAACATTTTCACCAGACTATTTATTACAGCTCAATTTATAATTGCCAGACAGTGCCTGTACCTCAGCGAGTAGGGCGCTGGCCTCATATATCAAGGGTGGTGGGTTCAAACCTAAACTGCAACAACAACAAAAAAATTATAATTACCAAAATGGGGAAACAGCCTAAACTCCCACCAACCAAAGAATGGAATAACAAGCTGTGGAATATGTATGCCATGGAATACTATTCACCGATTAAAAAGATGGAGAGTTTATGTCTTTTGTATTAACCTGGATTGAGTTGGAACTCATTCTTCTTAGTAAGGCATCACAAGAATGGAGAAACAAAAATCCAATGTACTCAATTCTAATATGAAGGCATTATATGATCTAATAGAAGATGGGGGTAGGTTAATGAAGAACATGGGAGAGTGGAACAGGGAGAAGGATGAGGTCTCACAGTGTATATGGCACACCTCCTGGGGGGCCTGACACAATTATAAGAGGAACTTTACCTTAAAAAATTCTGTCAGTATAACCTAATTCTTTGTACCCCCAATTAAACCCAAACCATAAAAAATAAAATAAGAAAGAACTTAAACTCAGGCCTGAAAATTAACTCACACTGCATTACATTAAATGTAAAACACAAAACTGTATATCTTCTAGAGGATAATATAGGAGAAAATCCAGATATTTAGCAGAAAAGTAATTTTTTCTCTTTCTTTTGGAGCTAAAACCCTCTTCCTCTGTCCTTGGACATGAGGACTTTAGTATCTCTGGTCTTTGGACTCCTGGACTTATTCCAGTAGCTCTCACCGTACCCTGATTCTTTTGCCATCAGATTGTGGTTGAGAATTATACCATCAGTTTTTCTCATTCTAAGGCTTTCTAAGGCTTTTAGACTTACACTGAGCTGCACTATCAGTATCCCAGTGGTTCCAGTTTGAAGATGGCCTGTTGTGGGATGTCTCGCCCTTCCTAATGGCTTGAGCCAACTTCTTGTAATAATAATAATATATGTGTGTGTATTATAATACCATTTCCTGCTATACCTATTCTATTGTTTACATATTTTTAGATACATAAATGCTTACCACTGTATTAAAATTGCCTACATTATTTGCTACAGTAACATGCTTTAGAAGTTTGTAGTCTAGAGGCAAAAGCAGACTTTATTATCAGTTTAGGAGTTTATCTGAATTTGTGTAAGTACACTCTGGAATGTTTTTACAATGATTGAATAATGTGAAAACATTTCTCAGAACATATCTCCATCATTAAAGAAGGTGTGAATAACCTATCCTATTGGTTTTATATCTCTGGAGACTGTGCCCCAAGTGATTTTAATATGTGACTAAAAATGAGAACCATGGGGAAGTACAGGGTAACTTAGAGATATTTTATTTGAGATGCATTGCTATTTCCTCTCAATTTTCATGCCTGAATTAATTCAACCTAGAATGATGAAAAATTATGGTCCTGGAAAGGTATACCTATTTCTTAGTTAATTTGAATAGACATCCAACGTTTACTTTCTATCTGCCAAGCTCACATTTTCTTCCATTAACTCCTTAAATTTAGAGCGTATAAATCAAGAATAAATTATCTCATTAAATCTTCTCAACCCTTTTTGAGATGGGAATTAATATTATCACATTATTCCCATGAACAAATTGAGGTTAAGAAGGCAAAGGTACTTGATTAAAGTTATGAAACTAGGAAATAATAGAAGCATGATTTAAACCCAAGAAAGATGAGAATAAGTCACAAAGTGTACGGATTGCAAAATGTATGCTTTCATTAATTTATCTCAAGACAGTTATAGAAAAAGTTTTGCCAATGTCAATTAAGGGAGTTCCAGTGTAGAGTGTTTTAGGATATACTAGGACAGCTCTCTACTTACAAATGTTTACATTATTGATCAATTCTGGAACCTGAAACCCTTACAGCTAGAGATCAATAGAGATTTAGAAACACATAGCTTAAACAGTAGTATTTTTTGGTATTTACTGGTGTATCATAGTGAGTTCTGAGAAGTAGGACAAGCATTTGATTACTGATAATTCTTATTTATTGTTAATCATTACCATTAATAAAATGAGTTAATTATTAGCATACTCAATGAAATAATTATTTTCATACTCCAGAGTAGACTCAAATATTCCCCTATAGAAATTCCACTCACTTATAATTCTACATTTTTCTTGTGTTACAAATCTGCATTTGAATAATACACTTCTATAAGTGTCAGTGAACATTATCTACTAGAAATTTAGAGGTAGAAAAAGGTTTCTGTAGGCTAGTGATTCTCAACTGAGAATGTATGTATGTAATGGGAAGTGCATTCCAAGATTTGGAGAGTTTCAAATCATGTGTACAATTTTTCCACACAGCATGCTCTCGCATTATTATATGTGTCTTCCCTCATTGAAACGTGGTAACATCCTTTGATAGTAACTAATCTGGCTCATTTTAACATGGAAGTGGGATCAATCAATGGAAAAAAAAACACTCTGTAAAAT
Source organism: Galagoides demidoff (assembly GCA_963574575.1). NCBI lineage: Eukaryota > Metazoa > Chordata > Mammalia > Primates > Galagidae > Galagoides > Galagoides demidoff. The sequence continues at coordinate 11,687 of CAUYQV010063708.1, forward strand.
ACTTTAAAGATATTCACTTTCAGCTGTATGTGTGCTACTGTATCCCAGGGAACAAATTCTCAAGAGGTCTTGATAAAATGTACACACGATGGCCAGATTGCAGTTTGCTCTGATACATTCATGGTGATAGGAATTACAGGTAAAATTATAAATCATTACATAAAACTTATATATTGCTTTAAGGCAAAGAGTGGGGCATCTGAAAGGGGGCTTTACAAGTTACAGGTGGGTTTTAGGTATTTGTTAGTTGGTAATTAGTTGAAAGCGTTAAGATGTGTGGAAAGACCTGGAGTAAGTAGAAAGAATACTTGAATTAAGATATAGGTCTGCCAGGATTCCTGAGCTAAGAAAAAGTTTTTTTTTTTTTTTAATCTGTCATGTGATGCTATACTAGAATCAGGTTAGAGAGTAACCACACTAAGCAGGGTTAATAAAACACATTTACTGATATTTGACTCACCAGACCTCTTAGAAAGCAATTTAGACAAGAAGAAAGGTCAGTTCAGCTCTTAGTTCCTCCATTTTATCAAAAATAATTTCATGGAATGCATATGTAGGGCAACAACCTGCAGAGGGTTCTAGAGTTTGAATGCTAGAAAGGATTATTCCTAGAATTGTCTATTTGGTAATCTGGCATAGGTTATGATAAATATTTCAATATAAGCAATGTCAGATCTTATGGGGAGGACATGGTCTTACTTGATTTACTAGCCAATTTTTTAAGGGGCCAGAAAGAGTTAGGCATAAGATTCAGTTTGGAAAATATCTGGCATCAGATCTATTATATTAGTCATGGTGATCTGGGTCACCATGATTCTGTTTTTTGATTTTTTTGTTTGATTCTTTTTTATTCCTTAACCACTCTATGGCTTAGTATTAAAATTTATAAGAGATATGTAATAGTAATATGTCAATAATTGCGATACAAATGCTAAAGATTAGGTGTCCAAGAAAGTAATAGGTAGAATCAGAAAGAAATAAGCAACCTAACTGTTCAACAATTGTCTGCATGCATTATTGTATTTTTTAACCATATTTACCATGAGGAGGTGAAAGTCTCATTCAAGGTATATCTGATCTTCAGCGTCTAAGTTGTTTATGATTGAATAATCTGTTTTCCCACCACCTTTGTATTGCATTATATACTATTATTTGGGAGGGAAAAGCAGGTCTTGTTAAAGGAGAAAACATATAATTCTATAGTGTCATTTTGTCATCACTCACAACAAAACTGACCCTTTCCCACATATCAAAAGTTATGTCCCATGGGGTAGATATTAATGTCCATGTTGGGAGAAATAAAGATTATGAGTAGTTTAAGGGTATAAATATTTGCCTTTTGTGTTTTCACAGTGAAAGATGGAAATAGAATTCTATGTTCTATCATTGGCTAAAATAGCTAATTATCTTCCCATGAGGAGCATCCTTGTATTATTCACAATGATCTCAATGCCTGATACTTGAACTAGAGAATACCATTGTGCCTCATTCAATTTTGAATCTTGAGTGTTAAGAATATATTGTCTGAGGACATATTTACCTTCTAAAAATTTCCATAAATTGGGATACCATATATTTTTCAAAGGTGTTTGTTTAAGTTGTGCCTCTACACTGAGTATTGTAAGCCATTGCTTTGTAGCTATTCATACTCTGTTTGTAATAACATGGACCTGAGCCATTTGGGGGTTAAAGTACCTGCCCATTCCCACCTTTAGATTGGGAGCATGAATTTTCTGGTCTCCTCTGCCCATTTGATGATTGTTGCGTTATTTTTAAGGATAGCTTCTCATCCATATCTTTCTTTTTGGAAGTACATTCTTTTTATATGGCCTACATTTTAGAGGGAATTTTTATCTAAAAAATGTGTCTCTTGATTAGTTATAAATTCAGCTTGACTTAACTCAGTTTTAATTCATCCAGTGAGGTCATATTTTGGACTTTTAGATGGTCAATTTTTGTATATCCACCAGGAATAATGTAGCCATTATATGCTAATGACATTAGCGCAAAATAGTCAACTCAGAACCATCAGAACCACCCAAGTAATTGTCACATGAATGGAGGTTATAATTAAGTATTCCCTTGCTCGAATGTTTCATAAGACTTCCTGGAGGTCTCCTGCCTTAAAGAGAAATTAGTACTTTCAGGGATTCTATTCAATAAATGACTCCCATAAATAGTTATTTAAAGGAAGTGTCAGTGTGTTTGGTACTGGATGAGGTCAGTTGGCCATAATATCAGGGTTTGTGAACATTTAGATTGGTTATGATATGGCAGATTACACAGTAAATAGTTAAGTTTTTTTCTATCATACTCAGGAAAGTGTCTAATTTTGCCATGACCAAGATCTGTTGTTATGCAGTATTCTACCTGATTAGACTCCATCAATAATCATCCTGAATCATTGTATATATTTCTGGAAGGCATTATACTTAATAAGAGTCTCATAATAGAGGTATGCTGAAAAGTTGGCACCTTGGAGAAATTTTAGAGTGGAACCGTTCCAGTAAGCAGCCTTCATTTCATTCTAATCTATATCATACCAAATAATGTGATTCTGTTGACAGGAAAATCTGTGAGAGTTGTAGAAAATGAGCAGAAGCTATCAGGTTTGAATAGAAAAGGAGTTCTGTGTAGGAAAATATAGACCATGAGAAGAGGGGTAAGCAGGTAAAACATTTTTCTAATTTAACAAGGAAATCATAACCTCACTTATTTAGAAAGTGAGAGGAGGAGCAAGATGGCCCACAGATACCAGCCTCTGACAGAAGCTCCTGTCCAGAGGGAAGGATAAAGTCCAGAAAATACCCAACAACGTTGAAGACTAGGAGCCCAGCTGAGAGAGAAGAGTGATATCTACAGGACAACTCTGCTGAGTTAGGTTATGACTCCTAGAAAGGAATCTACAGGGACATAATACAGCCTGAAGGAAGTGTGTCCATCCCCTTCCCCATGAAAGTTGTGTTTTTTATCTTTGCCTGCTCCTGTGTGTTTCCTACAGGTGAGCGGTGAACTGAGGACTTATTGTCTCACCTCACGTATGAGAGCTATAGAAAGAGGAGTCTACTCCCCTACAGGGATCCTGCTGAGACTCCAAACACTCTCTAGCCAGGCTGAAAAATAGAACTAACTTTTCACTGCCATTTTGAATTCCCAGTCCACCCTTCCCCCTTTGCCTGCAGAGACAGTGAGAGGAGGCCCAAGAACAGCATCCCCCACCCTTGCAGGACAAAGCACCCTTTCCCAGCCCTACAGCTGGAGAACTGCTTGAGCTGATGTTCCCTGTGTGACTGCCGCTTGGCTGGCACCCCTGGGCACCCCAGCTGGGAGCACTGAGGACTGTTTGACCTGTGCATCACTTGCTGGCTGCTGCCACTTGGCCGCCACCCCTGGGTCACCTGAGTGGGGTGCACCGAGGACTGTTTGACCCATGCATCCCCTGTGGCTGCCACTGCTTGGCCGCTTCCCCCGGAAAACTGAGCAGGGTGTGTGGAAGACTGTTTGATCCATGCAGCTACCACATCTTGGCCGCCCACCAGCACCCAAGCAGGGTAAGCCAAAGACTGTTTGACCCACCTGTCCCCCATGCAGCTGCCACTGCTTGGCCACCACCCCAGGGCACCCTAGTGGAGCACACCCAGGACTGTTTGACCCACACACCCCCTGTGCAGCTGCCACCACTTGGCCAACACCCCTGGGCACACAAGCACCAAGGACTGTTCAACTAGCACAGCTGCTGCCACTTGGTGGCTGCCTCCAGCACCCAAGCTGGGTGGGCCGAGGACTGTTTCACCCGCGTGTCCCCTGAGAGGCTGCCTCCACTCGGCTGCCACCCCCAGGCACCCGAACGGGTGTGCCCAGGACTGTTTGACCTGCTTGGCTGCCACCGCTTGGCAGTCACCACAAGGTACCCGAGTGCGCACCCAGGACTGTATGACCGGCGCTCAGTTGCTGCCGCTTGGCCACTATCCCCAGCACAGGAGTGACAAGGACTGTTCAACCATAGCTACTGCTCCCCCCCACAGCGAGGTACGCTAGGACTGTTTGAACAGTATGTCCCCAACACTGCTGCCACGGCTTGGCCAACCTCCCACCTGGCACCTAAGTGGGGCACCCCAAGGACTGTTTGACCTGCACATCAATTGTGTAGCTGCCGCTACTCAGCTGCCACCCTTGGGCATCCTAGCAAGTGCACCAAGGACTGTTTGACCTGCATGGATGCTGCCGGTTGGCAGCCTCCCCAGGTCACCTGAGTGGGACATGCCCAGGACTGTTTGACACTTGTGTCCCCTGCACAGCTGCTGCTGCTCAGCCACCACCCCCAGGGACCCAAGCAGGGCATGCCCAGGACTGTTTGATCTGCTAGTCCCCCACGGCTGCCACTGCTTGGCCACCATCCCCCCGGCACCCAAGTGGAGTGTCCTGAGTATTGTTTGACCTGAAGTCCCCTGTGTGACTGCCACTGCTAGGCCACCACCCCCGGGTACCTGAACCAGGCATGCTGAGGACTGTCCTACCTGTGCACCCTTAGGCTGCTGCCGCTTGGTCACCGAACCCTGTTCACCCTAGCAAGGCGGCCAGGACTCTTTGACCCACATGTCTCCTGCACAGCTGCCACTGCTTCACCACGGCCCCTGAGCACCCGAGCAGCAAGGAGGGTTCTATCTGTGGCTGCTGTAGCATGACCACTGCCCCTGGGCACCAAGTGGGGCATGGCAAGAACTGTTTAACTAGCACATCCCCTGCACAACTGCCGCCACTCGGCCACAACCCCCAGCACCTGAGCAGGATGCCCCAGGACTCATTGACCCACATGTTCCTTGCACCCCAGGCCGGGCAGCCCAAGAACTAAGAGTGGATAGTCAGTTGAGAGGGAACCACACAGGTGTGGCAGTACCCGGAGGTGAAAAGCAACATCCCCAGCAGCTAGAACAATAAGGCTCACACCCCTGAGGCTTTTCTGGACAGACATATCCTATCTCTCCTGGCAACCAGAGGAAGCAGGCATCTTCTGCAGTGGCAGCCACAGACTGAACGGTTTTGGAATGTTGTCCAAATATTACAAATTCACCATGGGGCAGAATAAGCGGAAAAACTCTGGTAACCAGAATAGCCAGAGAAGATCAAGTCCCCCAAGGAAGGATGGGGCAGAAGCAATTGAAGACCACATCCACAAACAGATGGCTGAAATGACAGAAATTGAGTTCAGAATCTGGATAGAAAATAAAATTATCAGACTGGAGGAAAGGAGGGAATTAGAATTTAAAGAAATTATTCAAAAGATATCTCAAGAAATTATTCAAAGGATGTCTGAAGAATTCAATGATTTCAAAGATAAAATGACCAATGATTTTGAAACACTGAGGCAAAAGCTTGCAATCCTCAAAGATCTGAAAAATATGGTAGAATACCTCAGAAACAGAATGGAACAGGCATAAGAAAGGATCTCCGACATTGAAGACAACGCTTTTGAACGAGCCCAAGATCTCAAAGATGAGAAGAAATGGAGAATAAAAATGGATCTTTCTCTCAGAGAACTCTGGGATAATTAGAAGAAAACTAATATTTGCCTTATAAGGTATCCCTGAAGGTGACAAAATTGCTTCACATAACACAGAGGCTCTTTTTCATGAAATTATGAAAGAGAACATTCAAGACATGTCAAGAGATTCTATAATTCAGACAGCAGATAGGTCAGAACCCCAGCACAACTCAATGTGAACAAGACATCCCCCAGGCACATCATAACTAACTTCACTAAAGTTAAAATGAAAAAGAAAATTAGGAAAGTAGTTAGACGTAAGAAAACCATAACCTACAAGGGGATGAGTATTAGAATGACTGCAGATTTCTCTGCTGAAACCTGTCAGGCTAGAAGAGGATAGTCATCGAATTTTAATCTCCTAAAACAAAATAACTTTCAACCCAGGATAATTTATCCAGCTAAATTGAGTTTCAATTATGATGGAGAAATTAAATACCTTAATGACATTCACACATTGAAGAAATTTGCCATAACTAAACCAGCTCTGCAGGAAATTCTAAGACTGATCCTCCATAATGACCAGCGCAATCCTCCACCACAAAAGTAAACATACTCAGAAACTTTTGATCAAATTCCAATGTCTACACTGGTGAAAAAATTAAAAATGTCTACTGGACTTTTGAGCAACTCAATACTCAACATTTTATCAGGCTTATCAATAATTTCAATCAATGTGAATGGCTTAAATGGTCCTGTAAAGAGGCACAGATTTGCTGATTGGATACAGAAACAGACCAGACATCTGTTATATTAAAGAATTACATCTCACTTTAAAAGATAAATATAGACTCAAGGTGAAGGTATGGTCATCTATATTCCAGGCTAAAGGAAAGCAGAAAAAAGCAGATGTTGCAATTTTATTTGCAGATACAATAGGGTTTGAACCAACAAAAGTAAGCAAGGATAAGGATGGCCACTTTATATTTGTTAAGGGTAATACTCAATATGATGAAATCTCAATTATCAATATCTATGAATCCAACCAGAATGCACCACAATTTATATGAGATACTAACAGGCATGAGCAACTTGATCTCTCCCAGGTCCATCATAGTCAGAGATTTTAACACTCCTTTGAGAGATGAAAAAAATATTCAATAAGATCCCAGCAAACAGAATCCAGCAACACATCAAACAAATTATTCACCACGACAAAGTGGGCTCTATCCCAGAATCTCAAGGATGGTTCAACATACATAAATCTATAAATATAATTATTTACATGAACAAATTAAAAAACAAAGACCATAAGATTCTCTCAATTGATGTAGAAAAAGCTTTTGATAGTATCCAGCATCCCTTCGTGATCAGAACACTAAAGAAAATTGGTATAGAAGGGACATTTCTTAAACTGATAGAGGTCATCTACAGTGAACCCACAGTAAATATTTTATTGAATGGAATTAAATTGAAATCATTTCCAGTTATATCAGGAACCATGCAAGGTTGCCCATTGTCTCCATTGCTCTTTAACATTGTAATGGAAGTTTAGCCATCACAATCAGGGAAGAAAAGGCGATCAAGGGTATCTATATAGGGTCAGAAGAGATTAAAATTTCACTCTTTGCAGATGATATCATTGTATATCTAGAAAACATCAGGGATTTGACTACAAAACTCCTAGAAGTGATCAAGGAATACAGCAGCATGTCAGGTTACAAAATAAACACTCATAAATCTGTAGCGTTTATGTATACCAACAGCAGCCAAGCTGATATAAAAAGAGTCAAGGACTCTATTCTGTTCACAGTAGCACCAAAGAAGATGAAATATTTGGGAGTTTACCTAACAAAGGATGTGAAAGATGTCTATAAAGAGAACTATGAAACTCTAAGAAATGAAATAGCTGAAAATGTTAACAAATGGAAAAAAATATACCATGCTCATGTCTGGAAAGAATCAACATTGTTTAAATGTCCATATTACCCAAAGCAATATATAATTTTAATGCAATCCCTATTAAAGCTCCACTCTCATACTTTAAAGATCAGAAAAAAATAATACTTCGTTTTATATGGAATCAGAAAAAAACTTTGAATAGCCAAAACATTACTCAGGAATAAAGCAAAGCAGGAGGAATCACTCTACCAGACCTTAGATTATACTATAAATCTATACTGATCAAAAAAGCATGGTACTGGCACAAAAATAGAGAGGTAGATGTATGGAATAGAATAGGGAGTCAATAGATGAATCCAGCTACTTACCATTACCTGATCGTTGACAAGCCAATTAAAAACATTGAGTGGGGAAAAGATTCCCTATTTAACAAATGGTGCTGGGCAAACTGGCTGGCAACCTATAGACGTCTGAAACTGGAACCACATCTTTCACCATTAACTAAGATAGATTCTCACTAGAATAAAGATTTAAACTTAAGACATGAAACCATAAAAATACTAGAAGAAAGTGTAGGGAAAACACTTGAAGAAATCAGCCTGGGTGAAAATTTTATGAGGAAGACACCTGGTCAATTGAAGCAACATCAAAAATACACTATTGGGACCTGATCAAACTAAAGAGCTTCTGCATAGCCAAGAACACAGTAAGTAAAGCAAGCAGGCAGCCCTCAGAATGGGAGAAGATATTTACAGGTTATGTCTCTGACAAAGGTTTAATAACCAGAATCCATACAGAACTCAAACATATTAGCAAGAAGAGAATGAGTGATCCCATCTCAGGGTGGGCAAGGGACTTGAAGAGAAATTTCTCTAAAGAAGATAGGTGCATGGCCTACAGATATATGAAGAAAATGCTCACCATCCTTAATCATCAGAGAAATGCAAATCAAAACTGCTCTGAGATATCACCTAACCCCAGTAAGATTAGCCCATATCACTAAATCCCAAAACCAGAGATGCTAGTATGGATGTGGAGAAAAGGGAACACTCCTACACTGCTTGTGGGAATGCAAACTAACACGTTCCTTTTGGAAAGACATCTGGAGAACACTTAGAGAACTAAAAGTAGACCTGTCATTTGATCCTGCAATTCCTTTATTAGGTATATATCCAGAAGTCCAGAAACCATATTACAACAAGGATATTTGTATCAGAATGTTTATTGTCGACCCATTCATAATTTCCCGGTCATGGAAGAAGCCCAAGTGCCCACTGATCCATGAATGGATCAATAAACTGTGGTATATATACACCATTGAATACTATGCATGCATAAAGAAAGATAGAGACTTTACTTCCTTCATGTTTACATAGATGGAGCTGGAAAATGTTCTTCTTAGCAAAGTATCACAAGAATGGAAGAAAAAGTATCCAATGTACACAGGTCTATTTATGAAACTAATTTATAGCTTTCATATGAAAGCTATAACCTAATTATAGCCTATGAATATGGGGAGGGGGGAGGGAGAGGGGAGTGGAGGTGTGGATGGGTGGAGGGAGGATGATTAGAGGGATCACCTGTATGGTTTATCTTACAAAGGTACAAGTGAATCTTTCAAAAAGTAGAATATAAACATCTTAACACAATAACTAAGAAAATGACATGAAGGCTATGTTAACCACTTTGATGAAAATATTTCAAATTGTATATGAAAACACTACACTGTACACCATGATTGCATTAATGTACACAGCTACCATTTAATAAAAATAAGTGAAAAGAACAATGGAAAAAAATAAAAAAAAAGAAAAACTATTACACACCCACACAAGAGAAATAATTTAATTTAATTTTGGGGAAGGGGAAGGTCATTGAGGGAGAGGAGGAGTGATGAGGATTTGTGTGCTCCCAAACAACACAATGTAAGAGTACATGGCACACTTCCTGGATGTGGGGCACAGCCACAATAGGGACTTTCCCTAACAAAAACAAACATTGTAAGCTAATAGTTTGTATTCTTATATTAATCTGAAATTTTAAAAATTAAAAAATATACATAAATATATAAGTTGATGAAAATTGTGTGAGTTTATTTTTATGCTCTTTAGTTCCTTTGGTTTATATGTCTCATTTATGTCAGTTCCATGCTATTTTGTTTAATATAGCTTTGTAGTATATTTTGAAATTAAGTAATGTGATGCCTCCAACTTTATTATCCTTCTTTAAGATCAGTATAGGGAAGAGGGGCAAGATGGCTGACTGGAGCCAGCTTTCAATAGCTCCTGTCCAGAGGTAAGGATAATGTCCAAAAAGTACTCAATTAAGATGGAGAGTTGGAGCTAAGCTGAGGGAGAAGAGTGTTAACTTCAGGTCACTTCTGATGAAGCAAGCTGTGACTCCAAGAAAGCAAACTTCATGTACAAAATTCATCCCAAAGGACAAGTGTGTGTCTCCTTCCCCAAGAAAATTTTTTTTCCCCAATTTTTTGCTCCTGTAGGTTTTCTGTGAAAACCTGTGAACCTTCAGTGAACTGAGGATCTGTTGTCTCACTCCATGGGTGAGAGCTGTAGGAAGTGTAAACTACTTCCCCAGAGGGTCCCTGTTATGACCCTGAGCACTCTTTTCTCAGGCAGGGAAATTGAACTAATGATTTCCCTGCCATTCTGAACTTCCAGTCCACCCTTACCCCTTTGCCTGATGATCTAGAAACCTAACCCCTGAAGAGACTGCAGGAGGAAGCTCATGAGCAGCACCCCCTGCCCTGCCTAGCTATAACTGTGAGCTCTGGCCCATTAGAGCCACATGCCCCACACTCCACCCTGCTGGAGCCTCTGTGCCATGCTCTGCCCTACCAGATTCATGGGCCAAGCACTTTCCTTGCTGAAGTCACCAGGTGTCCTTCACTGCTAGAACTATGCGCATCGTCCCCCACCCTGATGCTATATCCATGTGCCCCACACTGGCTTTAGCAGTCACCTGGGAGATTTGCAAGGTCACTTCTCACTAAGATTCAGCAACAATAGAGCAACCTTCCTGGGGTCTAATTTTGGAGAGTCACCTCCCCAACTCTGAGGACTGCCAGAGGGAATCAGACATTACTCCATAGAGACACTGGTGCTGCAGAGTGGCTGGGGCAATGGCGTAGTGGATGAGGGTGAAAAGCATTTGTTGACTTGTTATCCTTAGGTTTAGACAGAGTTCAGGTGGAACACTCCTCAGTGGCTATTGAGTACCCAAGGCAGGCAGACCTCAGCTCCCCAAGCTGGCTGGTGGTAGAGGGTAGTGGCTGGGCCAAGGGGGCATTGACCTTCCTTTGACTCTAACAGGGCACAAAGCCCAGGAACATCTCCTTATTGGAGGGAACATGACCTCAGCTCTGTGGGGTCACCAGTGACTGTGTGTGAAAGAAAAGCAAATTGGAGAAGGAGACACAGATCCCTGGTCTTACTCTGCTACTGGGTGGGCCTTTATGACTCCACAAAGCACAAAAGCAAGCCAAATTTGAGCAGCCAGTAGAACTCCAACATCTAGTTGCTGGAGTCCTTTTGAACTCTCCCACTTGAGAGTTCATACTGACTGGGTCAATTGGTTTGAAACTCCTAATCTGGGCCAATTACCCAAGGACCCTCTCAAGTGGTACCCTGGTTGTGTGGTATGGGGTAGGGTTGATTTTCCTCTTCCAGTATTTGTCCGTGGTGGGTGGGATGCCATTGTTGCTTACAATTCTCCAGATCTAAGACTTCAAACGAGAGTCACTGATCCACTAGGATCAGAGAAGTACCAGCTGAATATAAGACAGAGCCACCTAAACTCAGGACACTAAGCAGCTTTCCTCAGTCTCAGACTATAATACTGTGTGGCAGGCATCCTCAAACTATGGCGCATGGGCGACATGCAGCCTACCTAGGAAATTTACCTGGCCCACTGGGTTTTTTTGCCACAGCTGCCTGGCTTGCTTAGCATCCGAATTGTCCTGTGGCCTGCAGTCCGGCCATCCAATGGTCTGAGAGATAGTGAACTGACCCCCTGTTTAAAAAGTTTGAGAACCCAAAGCTGTAGGGGAAAAAGCTGCAGTCACTAGTACCAGATCCTTGACAAAGGTTTGGTTAACCACAACTCCAGGAGCTCTCAATCCAATTTCACCTAATCTGCCCATCTAGCCAACAGGTAAAAAAACATGAGTCAGAATCAGTGAAAAGACTCTGGCAACCTGAATAATGAGAATAAATCAACTCCCCCAAGGAACTATATGGGAAACACAGCACAAGATCTCATTCACAAACAAATGGCTGAGATGTCAGAAATCAAGTTCAGAATTTGGATAGCAAATAAGATCAACAGAATGGAGGTAAACATGGAATTAGAATTTCAAGGAGTAATTCAAATGATGTCTCAAGAATTCAACAAATTCAAATGCAAAATTGCCGAAGATTTTGACACATTGAGGCAAGAACTTGCAGCCCTCAAAGAGCTGAGAAATACAGTAGAATCCCTCAGTAACAGAATGGAGCAGGCATAAGAAAGGATCTCTGACATTGAAGACAAAGCGTTTGAATGCTCCTATGTGATCAAAGAGGAAAACATGGAGAGCAAAAATGGATCATTCTCTCACAGAGCTCTGGGAAAATTCGAAGAGATCTAATATTTGCATTATAGGAATACTGTAAGGTGATGAGGTTGCTTTGAAGGATACAGATACTCTTCTTCATGAAATAAAGAGAATTTCCCAGACATGCCAAGAGTTTCTGAAATTCAGATAGCAGACAGTTTCAGAACACTAGCAAGACTCAACCCCAACCCAAATGAGAAATCTCATAGACACATTATAATTAGCTTCACCAAGGTTAATATGAAGCAGAAAGTTCTGAAAGTAGCAAGACATAAGAAAACCATAATCTACAGGGAAAAGAATATTAGAATGACTTGAGATTTCTCTGCTCAAAACTTTCAAGCTAGAAGAGGGTGGTCATCGACCTTTAATCTCCTTAAACAAAATAACTTTCAACAAAGGATCCTGTATCCAGGTAAAATGAGTTTCATTTATGGTGGAAAAATTAAATACTTTAATGGCATGCACATGTTGAAGAAATTTGCAATAACTAAACCAGCTCTCCAGGATATTTTGAGGCCTATCCTTCATAATGAGCAGCACAATCCTTCACCACAAAAGCAAACTATTTCAGAAACTTTTGATCAAATTCCAAATTCCACAGTGGCAAAAGGATTAAAATGTCCACTGGTCTTTTGAAAAACTCAATACCCAAAATACTACCAAGATTATCAATAATCTCAATTAACATGAATGGCTTAAATTGCCCTGTAAAGAAGCACAGGTTGGCTGACTGGATACAAAAACTCAGGCAAGACATCTGTTGCATTCAAGAATCTCACCTTACCTTAAAAGATAAACATAGACTCAGAGTGAAGGGATGTCATCTACAATTCAGGCAGATGGAAATAAGAAAAAAAGCAGATATTGCAATTTTATTTGCAGATACAATAGGGTTTAAACCAACAAAAGTAAGGAAAGATAAGGATGGTCACTTCATGTTTCTTAAGGGGAATACTCAACATGATGACATTTTAATTATTAACTTTTATGCACCCAACCAGAATGCGCTTCAATTCATAGTACAGACTGTAACAGACATGAGTAATGTGATTTCCTCTAATACCATAATAGTTGTTGATTTTAATGCCACTATGTAGTGTTGGATAAATCCTTCAATAAGAAGCTAAGAAATGAAATTTTAGACTAAAACTCAACCATTCAACAATTGGATGTAACAGACATCTAGAAAGCATTTCATCCTAACAAAACTGAATACACATTCTTCACATCAGACCAGGGATCATCCTCTGAAAATGATCACATCTTAGGTCACAAGTCTAATCTAAGAAAATTTTAAAGAACAGAAATTGTTCTTTGTATTTTCTTGGACCATCATGGAATAAAAGTTGAACCCAATAGCAACAGAAATCTGCATATTCATACAAAAGCATGGAAAGGAAATAACCTCATGCTGAATGATACCTGGGTCATAGATGAGATTAAGAAGGAAATTACCCAATTTTTGGAACAAAATAATAATGAAGACATGAATTACCAGAACCTCTCGGAAACCACAAAGGCAGTCCTAAGAGGGAAATTTATGGCATGACAAGCCTTCCTCAAAAGAATGGAAAGAGAGGAAGTTAACAACATAATGGGACATCTAAAGCATCTGGAAAAGGAAGAACATTCCAACCCTAGACACAGCAGAAGAAAATAAATAACCAAAATTAGAGAAGAACTAAATGAATTTAAAAACAACAGGATTATACAACAGATCACTCAATCAAAAAGTTGGTTTATTGGGGGCAGCACCTATGGCTCAAAAAGGGTAGGGCACTGGCCCCATATGTCCCAGGTGGCTGCTTCAAACCCAGCCCTGCCCCCCCAAAAAAATAGCCATGTATTTTGGTGGGTGCCTGTGGTCCCAGCTACTCGAGAGACTGAGGCAAGAGAATAACTTGAGTTCAGAAATTGGAGGTTAGGCTGTGACACCACAGCACTCTACCCAGGGCAACAGCTTGAGGCTCTATCTCAATGAAAAAGAAAAAGTTGGTTTTTTGAAAAGGTCAATAAAATAGATATACCTTTGGCTAACTTAACCAGAAGCAGAAGAGTAAAATCCCTAATTTCATCAATTAGAAATGGTAAAGGCCAAATAACAGACTCCTCAGAAATTCAACAAATCCTTAATAAATATTACATAAAACTCTATTCTCAGAAGAATGAAAATCTGAAGGAAATAGAGCAATACTTAGAAACATGCCACCTTCTTAGACTTAGCCAGGAAGAAGTGGAAATGCTGAACAAGTCTACAACAAGTTCTGAAATAGCATCAACTATAAGAAATCTCCCTAAAAATAAAAGTCCTGGGCCAGATGGCTTCACATCAGAATTCTACCAAACCTTCAAAGATAAGCTAGTATCTATATTACTTAAGCTTTTCCAAAACATCAAAAAAGAAGGAATACTTCCCAACACATTTTATGAAGCAAATATCACCCTGTTTCCCAAACGACTAAAAGACCCAACAAAAAAAGAAAATTATAGACCAGTATCTCTAATGAATATTGATGCAAAAATATTCAATAAGATCCTAAAAACCAGAATCCAACAACACATCAAACAAATTATACATCAGGACCAGGTGGGTTTCATCCCAGGGTCCCAAGGATGGTTCAATATGTGTAAATCCATAAATAGAATACATTACACAAACAAATTAAAAAACAAAGACCATATGATTCTCTCAATTGATGCAGAAAAAGCTTTTGGTAATATTCAGCATCCTTTCTTGATCAGAATGCTTAGGAAAATAGGTATAGAAAGAACATTTCTTAAGCTGATAGAGGCCATCTACAGTAAACCCACAGCCAATATAATATTGAATGGAGTAAAATTTGAAATCATTTCCACTCAGATCAGGAACCAGGCAATGCTTTTGTCACCATTGCTTTTTAACATTGTAATGGAAGTCTTAGCTATTGCAATCAGGCAAGAGAAGGCAATCAAGGGGATCCAAATAGGATCAGAGGAGATAAAACTGTCACTCTTCGCAGATGATATGATTGGAAAACCCCAGAGACTCAACTACAAAACTCCTAGAAGTGATCAAGGAGTACATCAACATCTCAGGATACAAAATTAACACTCACAAATCTGTAGCTTTTATCTATACCAACAATAGTCAAGGGGATAAAAACAATCACAGACTCTATTCCCTTTACAATAGTGCCAAAGAAGATGAAATATCTGAGAGTGTATCTAACTAAGGACATGAAAGATTTCTATAAGGTGAACTATGAAACGCTGAAAAAAGAGAAATACCTGAAGATGTTAACAAATGTAAAAGTATGCCATGCTCCTGGCTGGGAGGAATTGACATTGTTAAATTGTCTATACTACCTAAAGAAATCTACAGATTTAATGCAATCCCTATTAAAGTACCTCAGTCATACTTTAAAGACATAGAAAAATCAGTTTGGAGAACACTCAGGGATCTAAATGTAGACCAGCCGTTTGATTCTGCAATTCCTCTACTAGGTGTATATCCAAAAGACAAATTATTGGGCAACATAGATATTTGCACTAGATTGTTCATTGTAGGTCAATTCATAATTGCCAAGTATTGAAGAAGCCCAAGTGCTTATTGACCCATGAATGGATTAATATATCATGGTATATGTATACCATGGAGTACTATGCAGCATTAAAAAAATGAAGACTTTACCTCTATTCTGTTTACATGGATGGAGGTGGAAAATATTCTTATTAGTAAAGTATCTCAGGAATGGAAGAAAAAATATCCAATGTACTCAGTACTACTATGAACCTAATTTATAATCACTCACACTTGCATGTGAAAAATGAAACACAACCATAGCCTAGGATGAAGGAGGGATGGGGAGGGGAAAGGTAAAGGTTAGGGAGGGAAGTGGGTCTTTAGAAGGAGGGTAAATGGTGGAACCACTCCTATGGAGCATATTGCAAGTACAAGTTGGATATATCAGGTATAGAACACAAATGTCTTAACACTGTAATTGGGTAAATGAGGTGAAGGCTATGTTAATTAGTAGGGTGTAAGCATTCTAAATTGTATAAATAATCAACACATGGAATCCCATAATGGCATAAATGTATTCACAGTCTATGTACAAATGACTTAATAATAATAAAGATCATTATAAGTATTTGAGGTCTTTTATGGCTCTATATAAATTTTAAGATTGTTTTACTTTATTTGTAAAAATTGTCAATTGAACTTTTTTTTTTTTGCAGTTTCTGGCCAGGGCTGGGTTTGAACCCACCACCTCCGGCATATGGGGCCAGTGACCTACTCCTTTGAGCTACAGGTGCCCATCAATTGAGTTTTGATAGTGATTGCATTGCACCTAACCTATAGATTTTTTGAGTATTATTAATTATTATTAATTATAACATTAATTATTTCAACAATAATTAAAAGACATATTTCATTTATTTATATATATATTTCATTTTTCTTCATCAATATGTTATAGTTTTCAGTGTACCAATTGTATAACTACTTGCTTAAATTTATTCCTAAATATTTTATTCTTTTTGTTGTGATTAAGATGTTAACCCAGGAGTCTCTCAAAGACTATTCTGCTACACAAGCTCAAATTTAAAGAAGAGTCCTTTTATTGAAGAACCAGCCAGCAACTGCCTCAGTGTTCCAACATGGGGTTTCTGAGAGCAGCCCTGAGTGCTTGAGGGGTTGGGATTTTAAGGCTTGGTCTGCATTATGGTTGACATGCAGGCTGCCCAGGTGCATTAGAGTAGGTTAGCAAGCATTGTACAGAAGCAGAATTTTGTGGTTAGTCATACATCTTTGTTTCAGTACTTTTCCCACCTGGTATTTCTTAAAGGTCAGTCTTGGGACAGTTGGTACCTGCCAGTCCATTTCTCAGGGGAGTTAGCCAAGCAAGAAGTCAGTGAGTACTTTCCCATCTATCTTGGGAGTGAAGAAGACTTACTCCATTTTGTTGAAGTCTGCAGGCCAGAAATTTGCCAGGAGTTAACTGGTATTTTTTCACTTTACTCTAAGCCTCATATTTCCCCGTTTCTAAGATCATAAATCAAATCATTTTTTCTATCTTGAATGTGGGTTGCTTGTTAGTGGTGATGTTTTGAATTATCTGTCTGTTTTAGTGGTGTGTATATATATGTATTACATTTTTTCTCCTTTTTTCTCCAAAGTTTACAGTTTAATTAAGACAAGTTTCATGAGGAATTTCCTCAGGCTTCAGCCATGCATAGAGCGGCAGGCTTCCAATACATGGCTAGAGCGGGGCATGTTGCCAATTTTAAAAGTTACTCTTGCTTTCAGTGGGGCAGTGAAGTTCTCTTTAGTTAGCTGTGAGGAATTCAGGTGAGGGTTCCTTCCACCTTTGCTGCCATGCATGTGGTAAGGATGATGGTGTAAAGTTTTTTTCTGTCTTGGTTTGAGGGTGACTGGGTTTTGATTCTTTAAAGAGAAAGGATGTACAGGCATAGAACATGGTTAATTCAATTTGAGATCTTTTTCATTATTTTTTCTAGAGTTTTTCTCTATTTTTTTTTCATTGCATTAAGGTTGGGTTTAGTGTAAGAGAATGAAACCATTTAGCAGTTACTTACAAACATTTACAAGTTTTGAATTTCAAGGCTAAGGTTTACACAATGAGAACATTTGTATACTTATTTATAAACTTAGTAAAGTTTTTGAGACAATACTTAGTTTTAAGAATCTTTACAGAACTGATCTAAAATTCTGGATGATTTAAGTGAATATTTTTGAACATCGGTTGGGTGTGGGGTTATTTATGAGGCTGTGTTACAGTTACAACATTTACTGGGAAAATTTTATTCAAGTTCTAATTTTTCCTGAGGTACCTATATAGGCACAGCAGATAAGATTTAATATTGCACATTTTTTTTTTTATGTTTTGGCTGGGGCTAGCCTTGAACCCACCACCTCCACTATATGGTACTGACACCCCACTCCTTGAGCCATAGGCACTGCCCAAACAATTTTCTTGTCTGTTTTTCTTTAGTGTAGATAATAGGGAACCTTTATTGAGCCTTAAGGCTTCAGAGCAAATATAAATACTGTATATAATTTTATATTATTTGGCCAGTCTCTTAATTCCATTTAAAATAATAGTTTTGTAAAACATTTATGTCTCATTTTATGAGTTGACATTGCAGACAAGGCTGGAATTTAATACAGATGGACTATAGTTTATTTTTTCCTTCAATTATTTTTCTCTTTCCAATTTCTCTCTTTACTAAAGATAAGTTGTAGCAGAACTAACTTAGTGGTTAAAATGAATTGTACCTTTAATATACTGGGTTTGATTATTTGTACAAAGTGAAGTAAAAATAATTATTAGTCATCTATACTTTTCTTATCTTTAAAATTGGATTTGCTAGAACCTTTTATAAGGAATTTCAGGTTAGACTTGAAAGCCTTCCTTGAGCCCAGGTTTCATCTGTGCCATTAGATACTTATATGAATTGGGTAAATTTTTTTTCTCTTGACATCCGCAAGCATATTTTGATTTCTGGACCCATGAGAAAGTGACCTTCATTACATACTACAGATCAGGAAACATTATGGATAGGTATTTGGTAAACTATTTTCTTTTTCTTCACAAGTCTCTTTTATTGGCTTTAAAAGTTAACCCTAATTCCTTAACATAGTCTGGACACTCATGGAAATATTATTCCAGTCAAATATATGATAGAATGAACAGTATTTTCATTATGTTCTATAGAACACAACAGATTCTTATTGCACTTATGCAAATAACTATATTGTTCAAAATTAAGAATACCTAAAAATGGCTTTTAAATTCTGGATAAATCAAGGAGAGAGAGAAAAATAAATGCTTAAAATTCTGTTTATAACATACATTGCTGAAAGTTACAAATAGTTTAAGAGACAGAAAATTGTTTTCTTGGAAAATAGAACACAGAGAAATAGCAATGTTTCAAACAAAAAGTCATAGCAAATTAACCAGTTTCATGTAATTGATGTTTGTTTTGTTTGAAGCTAGGTTAGCAATACTTATGGACATGTTAATTTTTAAATTAAAGTTCTAGAAGTTTGCTTTTAGTTCAAAGGTATTTAATTTTCAAAGAAGTTAGAAATTTGAATTCAAGGGAATCAGTCTCTCTTAATATTTCTTTGAAGGACAAACTTTGGACTCAGTCAGTTACAAAAAACAGTTTTTCATATAAATTAAAATTATTACTCTTAATATACACTGAGACAGACCAATATTTTATAATATTGGAATATATATATATATAATTTGTATAAAATTAACTATAATTTCATATTTGATAATGTTTCCTATATATTTTAAATAGACCAAATAAGCCTAATATTTCTTTTCAAAAAGACCAAATTTGGAGCTTGGATTTTGGGAGGTTTGTCAAATATCAAAGCCTTAAAATATTATTTTAAACAAGATTACAAGTCAAAAGATTTTAAATGCAATACATAGTTTACTGGATTAAATGTAAATTCCTTTACAAATGATCTTTTATGATATTACTTTTTTTTCTCTTTAATTTCTTTCACTCTCACCTAATTTTTATAAAACAGGATCATAGTGTACTATGAAGTTATTTATTCACTTGGCTAGACTGGTAATTTAAAGGTTTAAAAGGTAAGAATCTTTTTCTTTGACAAAGATTCAGTTTTTCTTTTTTTTTTATTGAATGGTAACTATGTACATTAATGCACTTCTGGGGTACAGTGTGGGGTTTTCACATGCAATCCAAAAATCTTCCATCAAACTGATCAACACAGACTTCATGTCATTTTCTCAGGTATTGTTTTAAAACGTTCTCATTCTACTCTTAGAGAGATTCACTTGTACCCCTGTAAAATAAACCTCAGAAATGGTCCCTCCAATCCCCCTCCCTCCACCCATTCCATCCCCTCTCCCCACATATTTAGGCTACTTGGTTATAGCTTTCATATAAAAGGTATAAATTAGCTATTCAACTTTTTGATAACTCTTCAGTGAGCAACAAGATTTGGGGGACACCTTCCAAGTGCAGACCACAGCAATCACCAGGCATAAGGTGCCACTCAGAGCCTTTCTCTTCCACAAGTAGGGAAGCATTTCTATCATCAGAGCATTAACTCTAAGAAAGCTGGAAACTTAGAATGAAAACTGTGGTCTAATTAGCACATTAGACCACAACCGAAGAAACACAATTGTTAGTTGTTAATTCACAATGTATGTGATAGTGGCAACTAGAGAGGGAGGAACATTCTAAAGTATATCCATTAGCATTGCTGGGAAGACTGTGGAGAATAGCTCGCCTTTCTCTTTCCCTGTGTATAATGTGCCTAAACCAAAGACAGAATAACCTGCCTGACAGGAAACAGCTTCTTTTTTTGCATCTCCATACCCTTAAGACACTGTTTGCCCTACACAGGCATTCTCAAACTATGGCCTGCAGGCTACATGCGGCCCACCGTGGACATTTGCCAGCTGTTTTTGCCACCACTGTCTGTCCTGCTTAGCAGCGGTCTCGTCGTGGGACCTGCAGTCCGGCCCTCGACAGTCTGACGGACAGTGAACTGGCCCCCCTGTTTAAAAAGTTCGAGGACTCCTGCCCTACAGAGTTTGGAGGGAATTTATAAGATCAGGTACAGGTGGGTGCATTTTGCATCCTGGCTTTACCACCAACACCTGCACTGGGTCAGGCACATTAGAAAACACCCCAGAAGTCCTCATGAGTGAGTAGGAACTATTACAACAAGTAGATACACAGAGCATCCTTGGTCCACTGCACAACACATTTGTGAAAATAAGAAAAATTGCTCCCATCCAAGTGGACCATTAGAATCCAGTCCCTGGGCAGTGCCCCTTACAAAGGAAGCCCTGCAGCCTCCCCAGGACACTCCTGCCCTCTCCAGTCCACATGACCTTGAGATTCCCTGAAGGCTAGGAATCAAGCCCATGGCTCCTTTGGGGTTTAAAGACTTTGTGTATAAACACCACAAGACATAGCAGGGGTTATGAAATCTGATCCTGCTGAAGCTGTGATGACCTCAGAACCTCAGATGCTGTCACCGTCACCCATGCTAAACTAGAGGGTCCAAAGAAATCCCTATGGCCCTCTGGTTTACTCATCTGTCTCATCAGACCCCTTCCCCTTTTCAAACACCTGCAATCTCCTTCATTTCTGAGCCAGGGTGGGGACATAGTGGGCAGAAACCCAGGAAAGGCTGATGGAGAATCCTGAGAGGTGCTGGGAATCTTGAGATCAGCATTCTTACCTGTGTCTAGAAACCCTACCTGCCTGAGGAAAGCACCTCAAGAACCATTCCTACAATGAGTCACAGTGGTAGTTCCATTCTGCGTGAGCCAGCAAGGGCATGGTGCCTGACGTTAAAACGTATGTTTGTGAACGTCAGTGGGCTCGAAATATTAAGCCACTGCTGAATTTTAAAGATAACCTAATTTCAAGAGGAAATGATTCCCAAGCCACACTGATTTTTATTGAAACCACAGGAAATGATCATCCTGTCTCCAAGGCCCGCATCAGTCCAGGCTCAGCTGCCTCCCAGTTTGGACTCATGTTATGCTCTCATGTCTGGCTTCATGCACTGGTGGTCACAGCACAAGAAGAGCAGAGGAAGGAATTTGACTCAGCCATGAATGTTAGATGCCAACAGGCAGTGACTGTGTTTATTCACTCACCTTTTTCCAATGGACAACTCTGTATTGAGTGTGCTGTAAGCCAGGCAGACATTGGCTGAGCAAAGGTCAGGCAAAGTGAGTTCAGATATGCCAAGGTCAGTGTGAAAAGCCACCAGGCGGCACATGCAAGGTGCAAGGGTAAGGAAGAGCCCCTAACTTGATAAGACGTAGGCACCATCTGTAGACTCCACCCAAAGCAAAAATGAGGCAAGTGAGAGTTTTGTTTCCATCTTGAAACAATAAAAGTACAATATTTGCTCTTAAGTTTTTGAAATTGCAAGCCCTTGAAACTGAATCTCAGTATCATCTAATTTTATCAAATGAAGCATTTGAGTACCAGATTTCACCCCCAGTCTGTCTTATTTTCAATTTCTTTTCCATTGAAAGGCAATGGAGCACAAACACAACCCCTGCTGGAAAACCAAGCAAAGTATTATGAGAAAAAAGTGTTCCAGATGAGTCAAGAAAGATCACATATTCTTGTAGATTCTGTAAACTGATTTTTTAAATTAAAACAGATGTTGCTGTCTTTGCCCCTCAAAATGTGATTATTGAATAGCCATAAGAATTCACATGTACTCATTACTATGACTATAAGAAAACACATGTTTTCACACATGTAATTTTGCAGTATGCGGGGGGAAGACACTGAATTAAAGTATTAAATACTTTTAGTTACTAAACTGAAAGGTGCTAAATAGAACACTTGCCATTTGAAGGAACCTCCCTCTGGGGCCCAAGTAGATCTTGACTTGGGTTAATTTTTTCTTCGCATTTCTTTCTATTCAGAGTCTTGTGGGCACAGAACCCCTCCTGCCTGTGCTCTTCCAGCCTCCTTCAAAGCTGTTCTCTTGGAAACTCCTCCTTTACCTTCCAGTATTAAGCCAAGTCCTGGAGAGCAGGGGAGGGGCGAGACTTCATCCAACACTGGTTTTTCTCCACCCACAAAGCTGTGGAATGTCTAATAGACCAGAAAGGCCAGTGAATTTGAACCAGAACTTGGGGCTGAAGAGTTGATTCTTTTCTGAAGGAGAAAAGTGCATTCTTGTAAAACTGGCTTCTTTTCTACTCTTCAAACCTTCATGCTACCAGGCACCTGTGATGCAGGGTGTGAGAAGAAGCATTTATAGCCTGAGAACACCCTGAAACATCTGTCACCAAGTGACTTCCTCAGGACATGTCCCCTCCAGGGTCTCCCACTTTATAGGTGACTTTAATGACTATATATAGGTCAGCATTATCCTCTCTCAAGGGCTGAGGTTAGGAGTTACACCCAATAGAACTTTGGCCATGTGCTGGGGAGGAAAGCAGACTGGCCACTGGGAAAGTCTGAGCTGCCATCAACCACAGGAGGGGAATTTTCCCTCTCAGATTCTCTATTCACTTTTATTCTGGGCACTAATCCTTAGAGAGAAAGAATTATATTGTTCTCTCTTTCTTCCCACTTCAATCTAAACTGCATTCTTTCATAAACAAACATGTTTTAAAACCACAGAGGCTCATGTTAAATTTTTTGGGAAAACAGAAACACATAACCGCTGCAGTGGGACGTGTCTGGAAGGAGCACCTGGGGGTGTTAGTACAACCTATGGGGCAGGCTGGTCTCAGAACACAGAAACCACGTGTCTCCGCAGGGCTGGGCAGAGGCTGGAGGGGATGCACAATTCAACAGTATTCTTTCTGAAGGATTCCTGCTGTCCCAGGAACCTCATCTTTCTTCACCAGCTCAGAGCTGCCTATGAAACATCCCTTGGTGAGAGGCCCCAATACTCCTGTCCACAGCTACCTGGACTCAAGCTTTGCCACTCTACAGGGCCATTTTCATTTTATACTTATTGCCTGGTTACTTAAGACAGCCACAGCAGAAGGGCTAGTGGACATTAGCCCCTTTCACAACTAGAGAAACTGAGGTAACAAAGCCATCCCTTCTACAACAGCCTTCTTGGTTCTAAGATCCTAAACGCACAAGCCCACAAAGAAATAAAACTGACATGGCCACTTCCTAAGGCGCAAACTGTTGAGTGTTTTCCATGGAGATAATACTGAATGTACAAGAATCTTTAATGGACATGGGGAAATGATTTTAAAATGATATTTGTAGTGAAAAAGACAGGATGAAAAATAAATACAGCTATAGAGACAGTTATGAGCAGGGTGCTCCTCACACCCCATGTGAGACATGTAAGTGAGACTAAAGCCAGGCCACTCTTCTCCTCAACTGTTCACTGACCGTCGTTTCATTCAAGGGAAGAGCCTGTAAGCTCCCTGCAATGGTTAATTTCAGGTGTCTACTTGTGTGGATAAGAGATACCTAGATAGCTGGTAAGACATTATTTCTGGGTGTGTTTGTGAGGCTAGTTTTGGAGGATATTGGTGTGTGAGTCAGTGGACTGAGTAGGGGACAGCCACTTTCAATGTGACGGGCACTGTCTAATCAGTTAGGGGTTCAGATAGGAAAAGAAAAGCAGAGGAAGAGTAGAATCTTACTCTATTTTCCCCAAATCCGAGATGCCCTTTTGCCCGTGGACTTCAGAACTCCAGGCTCCCCAGTCTGTGGACCCCAGGACTCTCACCAGAAGTCTCTGGGTTCTCAGGCCTTCTGTCTTGGGCTTCCTTGCTTCTGAGACTTCCAGGTTTGTATTAAACTACATTTCTGGCATCCCTGGGCCTCCAGATTATGGACGATCTATCCTGAGACTTCTCACTCACCATAACATGTAAGCCAATCCCCCTAATAAATCTCCTCATATATCTACAGTAAAAAGAGAGATCCTACTGGTTGTCTCTCTGGAGAACCCTAATGCCCCTGACCTCTTTGACTCTCCACTTGGCTTCCTCCCACCTGTTCTGGGCAACCCTGGGTTGCCCCTACCTGAAAGTCCCTCCCCAGGACACTGGCTAGACTGCCCCCGGTGATGCTTGCCCTGAATATGGGCAATTGAATTCCTTCCCACTGAGGCCCTCAGGCCCCCATTCAGCCCTGCTTTGCCTGTTCCACCAGCATGACATATCATTAACTTGTTCTTTATGTTTAAGGTTGTTTTGTCTATGTAAGAGAATATAACTGCAAGAAACAGGGATCATAGCGCTCTTAATCCCTTTTGTTCACTTTATCCCTTTTGGTAGAACTTGATGGCGGATAGTGATAAAATGATGCTGACCCTATTAAAATAACTAGAAAGGTTATGGTTACATAGCTGAAAAGGTACATATGGTATAAAATGCTATGTGGAAGGTGATACCGTTTTAGAAACTGTCATTTATTACCTGACTGTTTGATTACATTTGATTATTGATTTTTTTTCTTCTTTATGCACCACATAGCTCATTTTTCCATACATATAATTTCAAGCTTTTCTTTCTTCATCAATAAAAATGGTATAGTATTTATCTTATTATTTATTTCTTATGTATTGTTTCATTGAACAAATATTTATAGAATATTGATTTTTCTGCCATCAAGGTAAAGAGGTACAGAGTGGGAATTATGGGAAGATGGCTGACTAGAAGCAGTTTTCGCCAGAGGCTCCTGTGCAAAGGGAGAGATATTGGACTGAAGTGGATGGAAGCCAAACGAGAAGGGCTCCGCACTGAGAAGACAGCATGACGTACACACCATGCAGGCTGAATCAAGCAGCAGAAACAAGAAAG